>PVHY01011113.1:0-49181 GCA_004024945.1 Uropsilus gracilis | reverse complement strand
GTACCCTGGGCAACGAGAGCCTGCGGTCCCACGGGCAAATATAGCAAGACCTAGTCTCAAAGCCTGAACTCAGAGAAATTTCTTGACCAACACTGGCAGGAGGCAAGACCCCCAAAGCCCGACACCAGAGACATAAGGAAAAGCAGCAAAGCAATGGCGATGGGGTTGGATTAGAGAGGACGGCCTGCAGCAAGAAAACGTGGACAGAACACAAACGAATATAATCTGGCCACCCAACGCAAACTTAAGACTGAAAATCTAACAGCAAGGTACACCTGGACCCAACAACGCAGTCCCTCACCCAAAGAAAAGACACTAACATAGGAAAGAGACTAATGGACTCAGCACAGCTAATAAATAACAAAGAGTGGGGTGTGAGAGAATGGAGGGAGCACCAGAGGGAGGAGGGAGGGGGGAAATTATATAACAGAGAGGTTGTAGCCCAAAGAACAAAATAAAATTGTTAATTAAAAAAAAAAAAGACCACTGAGAGAATGGTATGACACCTATTCTCATAAAATTTATTTAAAAGAAACCAACCAATCACATTTTTGCAGGGTAATATGACAGTGTTCTTATTTGATATGCAGTTTTTACTGGCTGTCTATAGCCAGCAGCCATTCTGATCAGATTGGCACCTGTGGCATAATACCTACTAACTAGCCAAATTTCATCCTGTCAATGTAAACCAAAATATTTAAACATACCCTTTGACCCTACATTCCACTTATGAGTATAACTTACCAATGCACATATAAGAAATAATACATTCAAAAGGATGTTTATTGAAACATAATTCAATAAAGTAAGAGTTTGGAAATGACCTAAATGTCTATCAGTGGAAGGCTGGTTAAACCAATTATGGTACATCCATTAAAAGATTATTATGGCACTTTTAAATAAGGACAACTCTATAGAATGGGATATAGAAAACTCCTCAAACAGCTTTGTTAAAAAAAAAATCACAGTGGAGAACACTGTGTCATTTGTGTTAACATACGTATGCATATATAAGACATACAGCGTAAGTGTACTGAACATGTTTCTGAAAGTATAGACAAAAAAAAGAGACAACTGGTTGCCTTAAGGGAGGAAATTAGGTAGCTGGCTACTGACCAATAGAGAAGAGGATTACTTTTTTACTTAAAAAATATTTTAAATCTTTTTATGTATGTCCCTGGATAGCCTACATATACTATTTTTCCGAAGAAAATCAAACACAGTACAGCTTATTTTCTCCATAGTCAGGGGAAATTTAAACTTAGTAAATACACAATATAAAACTAAATAGCCTTAAATAACTATTAACTAGAAATTGAGCCATGTATCCATGTGGTATGAGTTTTTTTCCCCTTGTCTTACATTCTCATAAAATGTCACTAATTTGTAGCTTTTACATTTTTTCATGATACATAATACAAGTCTGAAAAAGAGCCCACATATAGTTTAGGATCAGTTCTTGATTCCCCCTTTGGGCTTACTGTTGATAAACAGTAGAAATTTATTTGCAAAGCCAGCACACTCATGATAAAAGTTGTTTCATTGGGGCTCTCAGAGTTAAGATCAGGCTCATTAGTCATCTTTTAGCACATCACTTATCAATTTCTATTCAGTTACAGGTGTTCAGAAAAGACTCAAACCTGTTGGACTTATTGTTTTCAGAAAATTCAATTCTATTCGAAGGTACCAAGGTAGATACTTGCAATAATTATCTACAAAAGAGGAGGAGGAGGTGGAGAGGGAGAAAGGAAGGGAGGAGGGGGGAGGAGAGGAGGAGGGGAAGAGGGAGGAAGGGGAAGAAAAGAGGAGGAGGGGGAGGGAAAGGAAGTGGAGGAGGGGAAGGAGAAGAGGGGAAAGGGGAGAGGAGGGGAGGAGGAGGGGGAAGGGTCTTAATCCAATTATTTAGGAGCAATGTATTTAATTTTTCATGGTATTTATTATCAACTACTGATGCATATTGACAAAACTACAAACATTATTTTCAAAGACTGTCAGGAAAGATTTTTAATCTATAATAAAGAAAGAAAACTTTGCATCTCCAGAAAAGTAATGAAGCTCTGTGTCAAGATAAATTTAGCTCTTAACATTTGCTACAAATTTAAATCGCAGCAGATAGTTCTAAATAAAATAAAACAAAACAAAACAAAATACAAGGCAGATTCAGAAACATTGATCATGGCCAAAATACGCCCCAACACTGCTAAGAGGTTTACTTCGGTAATATCTGTGGTCATTGACTAGATCAATGAAACTCATTCTTTCAAGAGCATCCAATTATAGTTTACTATAGAGTGAGCATTCTAATAAATCAACATACTTTATAAAAAATTAGATAAAGCCAACAAGCAAGTTAATAATAAAGCACAAAAAAAAATAGATTCAATTCCCTTACGCCAAGAAAAATAGTCTTCATTTAAATTTGATTCATAGATACAAATATTTCAACCATGTCTTACTGATAGTTTATGGCTAGCAGTATTAATAGAGTTTGATTAAGCACTTAAGTGAACAGATCAATATACCTCTGTCATATTTACACAATAAAAAACGGCATATTCAGTGAGTGCAAACTAACATAAATTGAGGTACTATATTATTCAGAAAATTAATGGTAATATTTTCCCCAACTACTTTGGAAATTTGGAAAATATACCTTCTGAATAGAATTTAACTGCTTAGATTCAATGAACTGGAACATGAATAGAATAAGAAAAATATCAGAAATGAAATAAATCAAGTCAGTTAATACTGGCTTGAGGATTTTTTCCCCCAAGAAATATATACTGACTACTAGTAACAAATATTTGGTTGACAACTAAGCAAAATACCTAATAACAAATTGCCTAGGGTTTTCTGACACTGGTAAAAGAAGGAATTCAGACATTGAACCACATTTGTCCTGGAACAACATGAGTCCTCTTGCAAAATGCATTATAGATTACAGTTATAGTTCATTACAAGAAATTAAAATTGAAATTTAATTTTTATCCATTCAAACTGCTAAACTAGACAGACAATCCTGATCATTAACATCTCAAGGAGCACAGCACAGTTCACAATGTGAACTGAATTTAATTCATGATTTCATGACCAATATGATTCTAGAAGTGAAAAGCAGATTCTAAAAATGATTATCAAAAAGCTCATGGAAATGTCTTTTGTTCCTCTCAGATTAAAGGTCTTGAAATGCTATGAGGGGTTGAAGAGCTTGAGCTAAGGATTTGGACCTCTACAGTCTTGATTCCCAAAAGTCACTGTATAGGGCTGAATTATTACTGGGCTGAATCTTAAATTTATGAGCTAGAGTATTAGGCTGGAGAATCAGAGATGCCAGCTACCAAATTCCAGGTTAATTCTGCCTTGTATAAATGGGGAGTAAGAATCAGTTAATGGAAAACAGATGATAAGAGAAAGTCTTTGAAAGTCAGTACAGTACAATGGAAAGATTATAAACTTTGGACCCAAGAAATATGGGTTTGACTCACTAGCAACATTCCTGCCTAGCTTCAATATTCTTACCTATAAAATAGGGATACTAATCCCACTTTTCTAAAGCATTACAAGGATTTAATGACACTGTGTAAAAAAATCTCTTATTTATAACAGACTTTAAAGTATATATTATTTAGGCAGGTCCACATGTTTTCTCACACTATAATTCAGAGAGAAATGTAGTTTCATTATTTTTTTCTTTAAATATTCTTATAATTAGAAGTGTGCAGAGGAACCAAAAATAGCCTGTTTGTTTCAACATTTGGTGATTTCAAAATTTAAACCAATGATTCTCATGCACAGCTGCTGTTGAACTTCTATAAATACTGATGTTCTATCTTACTCTAGGTCAATTAAATCAGCATTTATAGGGGTAGATGTCAGACTTCAGTATTTTTTTTTTCACTTTCTCAATTCACAGTAATATGTCACTAACATGGAAAAATCACTTACTATCTCTCTTAAGATCCTTTTAGTCACCTTGGGCTATCACAATTTACTTGAGACACATTCTTCCTTTGAGACTAGCACAATGGATACCCTAAGACTGGATCCCGTTAGCATGATTAGGAGGAGGAAATAGGGTGAGGAGGCAACCAACACTGTCTGGCACCTTTGCTAAAGAGATTTCCAGTGCATGTTAATACCTAAACTTGGTTTTCAAGATTATTACTATTCCTGTTCTGTCCTTCTTTGGAACAATTAAACTTTATGGCATAATCTCAGAGACAGAAGTTTACAAACCTGAATTAAGTAAAGAATAAAAGTACTATCAACTTAATACTTGTAAAATTTTATTTCCTACACACCTTTAATGTCAGCAATGGACATCCTGGTCAAAACCATGGCATCTGGAGAGCTGACAAGTATGATGTGTGTGTACATGTATAAGTAAACACAACTACAATTTTATCACATTTCTTCTTTACTTTGCTCCTGTTTCCTCTGATGTTCCACGGGAACAGTGTGCTGCTTGTAGATACAACTGTTGTAATATGCATTTAGAATGGGAGTAAAATTACAGGGCAACAGAGTACAGTTGTTATTCTGTCAAGCATTAGAGAAGAATACCAATTATTAAAAAACCTGAACAATCAATTAAAATTGATCCTGGTTTGTTGTCCATTGATTCTCTGGCTGAAACTTGGACAAGAAGGAGGGACTCTCAGAGATAATAACTATAAAGTTCCTTCTGTCCATATTCCTGGATGCTGTGGTATATTGAACTCACTTTGTAAATGACAGATACTTTAAGATGCAGATCATTTAAATGTGAAAAATTCTTATATGGAAAAAAATGTAAGAAAAGGAGATGTTTCCTGTAACACACAACACCTCACCCTCTAAATAATCTATCACTATTGTGCATAGTTTAAGAGGAAACTAGAAGTGACATTACTAGTTGAAAATGATGCAAATCAATAGGAGCTAATATTTCACTAGTTTAATGTATATCTAACTGATTTACAGATATTCATTCTGTAAAGAAACTACTGCCGCTGCCAACATCTTACCCTGGTGATTTCATCTACAGATTTAGCTACTTCATCACAGGCAGCCAAATTCAAGGGCCACCTTCAGTTATTATACTTTAACTTTCACATTTCTATTGCATCACTTTGATTCTCTCGAGTTAGTCTACATATAACCATCACCCTTTATCCTTCCTTATAAGAATTACTTAACATCTTGTTACTAACTCATTTTTCTATTCAAATAGAGGTTTTCTGTTTAATTACAGTGGAAATTGCTTTAAATCCTAAATGTGGTTTTTGGATCAGCATCATTAGCATAAGTGGGAATTTGATGGAAATAAAAATCGTTAAGTATTATCTTTGACCTACTTATTCAGAAACACTGGCTGGGGTTCAGCAACCTATGTTGTAATATATGATACTGAAGCATGCTAAACTTTAAGAAAGTCTGTGGTGTATAACAAACTTAGCTCTTAGAAATTTTTTGGTCAGTGTCTGTCAGTTTCCATTAGATATCTGCCCTTCTTTTTGGAAGAGATGTTGTGAGCAAACTAATATGCTAATCCAGTATTATAGATATGATAAGCTGGCTGTAACTCCCACTCTGTGAGTAAACACCTGAAGTTGTAGAATAATACTACATTCCTCTATCTCACATCCCAAGGGACATTTTGAACTTCTTGATGCAGATTTGTCTTTATCTACTGGATACCTTATGTACACTGGATGGATGGTTGATAAGTGGCTAATGAATGGACCTTAGTGGAATGTATGTCTCCATGTATAAACAGATGGAGGTTTAGGTTATTAGTGAGCTAAAGCTTCTATCTGAATATATCTAGAACTTTATTTTAAAGACTGCAATATGTAAAGCTGGAAGTTGTCTAGAGGATGGGAAGCAGACTCAAACAAGATTGACAGGTAACTAAGAATTACCTCAAACTAAGAGTTGAATGTACTAGGACAAGTAGAGCTAAGCACAGAAACAGACAGAGCTGTGCTAATAGAACATGGCTTTGAGAGAATGCTGAGGCAGGAATCCAACCAGACACATCTGCAGGCAGTCGTCTTTGAAACTAAGCTCATCACCTTAGACTTTCAAATATAAAATCTGAGAATTTGAGGATTAAATGAATCTCAGTAAATATAATACAGTTCTTTCATTTTGTAGAAAAAAAAGGTACTGAGATGTTAATGTTGCTGAGGTTATACAAGTAAAGGAGGGAAAGCCTGAAACTAAAATTTAGGAATCCTGCTTCTATCCAAAGTCTTTGCAGTACTCTGTGCTAAGACATCTGAGACCTGCTAGAACTTCAAACTATTCATGCACCTATTCATGCATGGTGATATTATTCTTCTTTCTTCTTCTTTCTTTCTTTCTTTCTTTCTTTCTTTCTTTCTTTCTTTCTTTCTTTCTTTCTTTCTTTCTTTCTTCCTTCCTTCCTTCCTTCCTTCCTTCCTTCCTTTCTCTCTTTCTTTCTTCTTTGGTGATATTCTTATTAACTAATACCATTGTTCTTGAAAGACAACCCCTGTACTAGGAAAAGTGTTTTATCTCTTCTATTTCCTAATTATCTTAAAAATCTTGATAAAAGTGAGGGTGACAAACCAAACACTGAGACAACTATCCCTTAGTAATTTCACTTTCTGGAGTAAAGTCTACAGAGATTATCCAAAAGATATACAATGATTCATATTTTTAAAAATTATAGAGGGAGACCCTCCCACCAGTGTCACAGATGCTGCCAGTCCCTTGGACAGGCCTGCCCACCCAGGGTCCTCATGGATACTGCCTCTCCTTCATAGGTGAGCCACACAGTCACAAATAAGTAAACGAATAAGTAAATAAGTAAACTAAAGTACAGATTTAACCACAATCTGGGAAAAGACTCCAATCAACATGCCAACCAATACCAGAGCGATGGATGCTCAATATGTGGAACGAGGGTGAAAGCAAAGCACAGAAAGGAGAAAAATTGAAAACATGAAAGCAAACCCTATTAGAAACAATATATCACCACCAAAGAAAAGACAATCTCCAGAAAACACTAAGGATGATATTGAAGAAATGACTTACATATCAGACAAAGACTTCAAACTCAACATGACAAAAGCACTTCAACAGATGAGAAGCAGAAAAAAAGGACAACAGGATGATAGAATCACCTAATACACTAAAAGAAGAAGTAGAAACATAAAAAAGAAAGCGTCAGTAAGAATAACATAACTGACGAACTGAAGAGCAAAAATGAATCCCTAAAAAAGACAGGAGACTCGGGATTTAAGAATTGCAATAGAGGAGCTCAAAAATGCAGGGAAAAAACATGGAAGCAGATTAGATGAAACATAAGAATGAATTAGCACACTCAAGGATACAGAAATAGAGAGGATGAAGAAAAAGAGAGAGAGAAACAAAGTAAGAAGAATGAAGAAAAATTCAGAGATCTACCAGATTTCTTAAAGAAAGGAAATATAAGGATACAGAAATAGAGAGGACGAAGAAAAAGAGAGAGAAAAACAATGTAAGAAGAATGAAGAAAAACTAAGAGATCTGCCAGATTCCTTAAAGAAAAGAAATATAAGAATAATCAGAATCCCAGAAGGAGAGACATGGGAACTGAAAGGCTTTTTAATGCAATAATAGTGGAGAAGTCCCCAAATCTGAAAAAAGAAATGAAAATAGACATAGAGGAAGCAAAAAGAAGAACAAACTACTTTAATGAAAGAAAAGCTACAGCAACACATCATTGTACAACTTCCAATAGCCCAAGGTAAGGAAAAATAATGAGAATGACTAGAGAGAAGAAACATATAACCTATGAAGGAAAGCCCATTAGACTGACCTAGATTTCTCTGAAGGGACACTCTAAGCAGGAGAGAATGGAGCCACATCTTCAAAAAACTCCCAAACAAAAAGTGACAGCCAAGAATACTCTACCCTGCAAAACTGTCCTTCCTTTATGAAGGAAAAATTAGAACCTTCCCAGACAGACAAAATTTCCAGAATTTTGCTACCACCAAACCGCCACTCCAAGAAATCCTGCAAGAAGCCCTCAGAAGAATAAGTAGAACAAACAAAACAAGAAACCAAATCAGAACCTAAAATGACCACCAGAAAACCAACATTGGAACCTCAAAGATCAATAACCACAATAAATGTCAATTGTTTAAATGCATCAAACAAAAGATAAAGAGTTACGGACTGGATCAAAAGACAGAAGACAACATTCTGCTGCCTCCAGAAAACACATCTGAACTCTAAAGATAAGGATAGATTGAAGATAAAGGGATGGAAAACAAGTTTACAAACAGCTGCCCCCCCCCCCCAAAAGGCAAGGGTAGCCATTTTTATAGCAGACAAAGCAGACTTCAAATTTAAAAATTGACAGAGGATAAAGAAGATCACTACTTAATGGTTCAGGGGTCAACTCACCAAAAAGACATAATAATTATCAACATATATTTACCAAATGAGGGAGGACCAAGATTCGTAACACAGCTACTAGCAGAACTGAAAACAAATATTGGTGAAAATACATAGGTAGTAGGAGACTTTAACACTCCACTGTCACTAATGGACAGATCAACAAAACAGAAACTACACATGGACACAAAAGCTTTAAAGAAAGACCTAGACCAAATGGATCTAATAGATATCACCAGAACACTGCACCCCCAAGGAAAAAAATATACCTTCTTTTCAAAAACACCTGAATTCTTCTAAAAAATTAACCACATACTAGGCCTCAAAGCAAACTTGAATAGATACATAAAGGTTAAAATGATACAAACTTTTTTCTCAGGTCATAAGGCAATCAACTAGAAATCAACAATGAAACGAAAGTGAGAAGAATGTCCAATACATGGAGACTGAAAAACATGCTACTAAACAAAGACTGGGTATTTGAAGAAATTAAAGAGGAAACTAAAACCTATTTCAAAACAAATGACAAAGAAGACACAACATTCCAAAATGCCTGGGACTCAGGAAAAGTAGTTTTAAAAGGAAGGTTCATAACAATACAGGCTCATATCAAAAACCAAGATACTAACCAGAGAAACCACCCAATATTCCAACTCGAAGAATTCTGGAGCAACAAAACAATCCAAAACCCAGCAGAGGATAAGAAATAATAAAAATAAAAGCCAAAACAAATAACCTAGAAATCAAAAAGAGCAATCATCAAAACTCTCCCAAAAACCAAGAGTCCAAGACCAGGCAGCTTCACAAATGAATTTTACCAGTCATTCAATGATGAAATAATGCCTGCACTACTAAAACTTTTCCCAAAAATTGAGAAAGAAGGAAAACTGCCAAACACATTCTATGAAGCAACCATTACATTCATACCAAAACCAAATAAGGACAGTACCAAGAAAGAAAATTCTAGAACAATTTCCCTAATGAACATGGATGCAAAAATTTTAAACAAAATCCTGGCAAATAGAATCCAATGATGCACAAAAAGCATTATTCACCATAACCAAATGGGATTTATCAAAGGGCACAGGAATGATTCAACATCTGGAAATCAATTAACATAATCCATCACATCAACAAGTAGAAAACCAAAAGTCATATGATCATATCAATAGATGTGGAGAAAGCATTTGACAAAGTCCAACACCTGTTAATTATAAAAGATCTTGGAAAACTGGGGATAAAAGGAACATATCTCAACATAATAAAAGCCATCTATGACAAACCTACAGCAAATATCATCCTAAAAGGGGAAAAACTAGTCATTTCAATTAAGATCTGGAACAAGGTGAGGATGCCCACTCTTTCCACTACTTTTCAGCATTGTACTGGAAGTTCTAGCTAGGGCACTTAGGCAAGGGAAAGACATAAAAGGGATACAAATTGGAAAAGAAGAATTGAAGCTATCATTATACAGATGACACGATTCTCTATATAGAAAACCAAAAAACATCCACAGAAACAATAAAACAGTTCAGTAAGGTAGCCTGTTACAAAATCAACACACAGAAATCAGTGGCTTTCCTATACACAAAAAGTCAAGCAGAAGAAATTAAAAAAATCATCCCATTTACCATCGCACCAAAAAATTAAATAACTGGTAAAAACCTAACAAAACACATGAAAGACCTAGCTATACAAAGAAAACTTTAAAACAGTGCTTAAAAAGACAGAAGAAGACATAAGGAAATGAAAAGACATTCCTGCTCATGGATTAGAAGAATTAACATCATCAAAATGGCCATCCTACCAAGAGCAATCTACAGATTCAACACAATCCCTATAAAAAGTCCAGTGACATTTTTTAAGACAGAACAAAAATTACTGCAATTCATATGGAATAACAAAAGGCTTTGAATATCAAAACGTCTCCTGACCAAAAAAAGAGAGAATGGAGGTATTACTATTCCAGACATCAAATTGTACTACAAAGCCATGGTAATTAAAACAGCATGGTACTGATACAAAAACAGACAATCAGATCAGTGGAACAGAATTGAGTGACCTGAAATAAAACCACACGTATATAGTCAACTAATCTTTAACAAAGGAGTGAAAAACTTACATTGGAAAAAGGACAGCCTCTTTAATAAATGATTCTAGGAAAACTGGACAAAGACATGCAAAAAAAAATGAACCAAGACAATTCCCTCACACCATGTACAAACCAACCCAAAAGGCTTAGAGGTAAGACCTGAAACCATAAAATACATAGAGGAAAACTTGGGCAAAACCTTTCATGAATTATATACTTCAGAGAGCCATTTCCCAACACATCTACAGCTGGCAAAAAAAAATGAAGGAAAAGAAACAGTTGGGGCTACCTCAAACTAAAAAGTTTCTGTACAGTAAAAGAGAAAATAGACAAAACAAAAAAAAATCCAAGGGAGTGGGAAAAGATTTTTGCCCTCCACAAAAGTGATGAGATTGATAACAAACATCCACAAGGAACTCACACAACTAAACAACAGCAAAACAAGAAACCCAATCAAAAATGGGGAGAACTAAAAAGACACTTCTCGAAAGAGGAAATACAAACGGCGATCAGGTACATGAAAAAATGTTCAACCTCACTAGCAATCAGGGAAATGCTAATCTAAACCACAATGAGATACTAGTTTACACCAGTAAGAATGGCCCACATCAAAAAAAAATGGGCAACAAGGGCTGGTGTGGATGTGGAGAGAAAGGAACACTCTTACACTGCTGGTGGAAATGTGAACTGGTCCAGCCACTATGGAAAGCTTTGTGGAGGACTCTCAAACTATTAAAAATGGAACTATCATTTGATCCAGCAATTGCTCTTCGGGGAATCTACCCAAAGGAGACCTCAATACTTATACAAAGGAATATCTGTGAACGGATGCTTGTTGCAGCACTAGTTATAACTGCAAGGACATAGAAACAACCCAAATGTCCCAAGACAGATGAATGGATGAAAAAGATGTGGTATATTACACAATGGAATATTAGTCATCAATTAAAAATGACAAATTTGATGAATTTGAGATAACATATTAACAGAAACAAGTCAGAGAGAAAAAGACAGAAACCAAATGGTTTCACTAGTACTGGGGACCTAGGAAAAACAAACAAAGGGCAGGAGGAAAAGTCAAAACAAGGCAACAACCACACTAAAGTACAGAACTAGCAGGGGGGAGGATGAGTGGGAGCAGTCAGGGAGGGGAGGTGGTGGGTTTACCCCAGGGAATACAAAGATGTGAAATATATAAATTATTAAAAAATTAATAAAATAACCCTTACAGACAAAAAATTACACAGAGCATAATGGTAAGATAATAGGGTAATAGTTACATAAATTTTATGACTTTTGTATGGTAGAATACTATGAAAAGATTAACACTATAAAGAATTTTCTGTAATCTGACTTAAAAATATTAAGCATAATGTCAATATGTAGAGAAAATCAGTATATAAAAAACATGTAATTATTAACCATATTTTACTTCACATAAATTTCCATTTTCTATTATATTAAGAAATCCTAGAAATATTTCAAAAGTTATAGTATTTATCAAAGTTGTTTGTGGAAAGAAGTATTTTATTCTTTTATTTTTATAAAATGCTTGTATGATCTATGTTTGATAGTCTAAGCATTACATTTATATTCAGATTTAAAACTTAGGAAGGAGACATTGAGCAATTATTTTTACGCAGATGTTTTCTTAAATCCCTCACAGGGAAATAAAGCACAAGTATTTTCAATTTGCATGTCAGTATATTTACCACAAAAGCAGCTTCTTTTACAAAAGTAGATTTAAATTACTCTCAAAAATATACTGTATAAGCCAACTTAAGTATTTGGTTAGTTTAGCTTTTGAGATAATTTAAATACCCAAACACAGAAGGATGAGTAACTATAGTAAGATGAAGACAGCCTGCAGGAGACACTTAACCTTAGGTTATTACATTCCTCTAATGAAGAATGTAAAATTTTAGAGGTAACACACAGTAATTAGCTATACTATTGAACATGACTTAAATTTAGTAATGTCTTATATTACTTCAGCAATTATTTCAATATCAAAATGCTTGTGATACGTTTGTCTGGTGTATATGTATAAATATGCATGTCCATAATTTAAAACCTTCCTCCAAAATTCTAGCTGGTCAACAAGTAATTATTGATAATAAAATAGTGATAATTAAGTAAATAGAATGTACTCTGGAATGAAGCAGAGTATAAATAAGCAAATTTTTCAAGATAAACTTAACATAAGGAATAAATTTTAGGAGAAGTGATTCTGGAAGAAATGCAGAAAAATTCAATATTAAAAAAGTCTCCAATCTTGAAATCTACTGCTACAGTGGGAATGTGGAGATGCAGGATAAGATCAGTTAGTTTGCCAACTGAAGGATGCAGCTCAGAGAGAAGCTAGATTCAGAAAGGGACAAGATTTAGAGCAGAATAATAATGACTGTAAGATCATCCAGACTGAAAGATAAGCATCAGTTCAAGGAAGAAAGAATTTTTATTATGTATATTCAAGTCACTGAACATAGTTCCCCAAGCAAGACCAAATACTGAAGTTTTTTGTGTATGCATAAATGAATATGTGTGCAGGACAATTTGCACAGGAAATGAAAAGGTGACCCAAGAAAACTGGTGTTTTCTTAAATGTTCTTACAAAGAACTAAATGTTAAAGATGTTGTTTCAACTAAAAACAACTAGAAGACTTAACTGTCCACACCATATGGTACTACGCAGTTGTGAGAAATGACAGAGAACTCTAAATACTGAAACAAAGGATGTCTGGGGATATATTAATAATGGATTAATCAAGAGTCAAAAGAGCATGTGTGGTATGTATTATAGGTGACCATTATGTATGAAAAAGAAAGAGAATTCTCCACGTATATTTGTGAGTACACATATATATGTATATGTAGGTATGTTTGCTAAAGAGACTGTGAAAAGACAGCATAAAAAGTTAGTAAAGATGGATAGAGATGGGAAGAGAAAAGGAAAAAGGAAACTAAGACAGAAGTTGGGTCTTTCTGACTCATTTTGTTGTATTCACAGAGAAATCTGTAAATGTTTTACATAAATAAAATCACCTTTTAAAACGGTGATTCTTCTGAAATTGAACACATACTGAAAAATTAATCTGGCTACTTATCAATACAATTTTATAGCAATATAAATTATTGTAAATGACATTAAAACAAAGTATTTTTACACTTCTAGTTGTATATTCAAAGAAGAAACTGCCTTCCGTTTACGAGTTCATCATAAGATTTTAGTAAAAATGTTTTATATGCAATACATTTACATATACATAAGAAGAGACAGAAAGAAAAAGCATTTAGAAATCCATTTCTGGAAACATCTACAGATGGCAAAAAAAATGAAGGAAAACATAAACAGATGGGACTACATCAAACTAAAAAGCTTCTGTACAGCAAAAGAGACAACAGAAAAAACTAAAAGATGCCCAACCGAATGGGAAAAAATCTTTGCCCTCCACATGAGTGATAAGGGTTTAATAATGAAGATCCACAAGGAACTCACACAACTAAACAAAAGCAAAACAAAAAGCCCAATCAAAAAATGGGGAGAAGAACTAAAAAGACACTTCTCCAAAGAGGAAATACAAATGGCCAACAGGCACATGAAAAATTGCTCAACATCGCTAGCAATAAGAGAAATGCAAATCAAAATCACAATGAGATACCACCTTACATCAGTAAGAACGGCCCACATCCAAAGAACAGGCAACAAGAATTGCTGGCGAGGATGTGGAGAGAAAGAACACTACTACACTGCTGGTGGGAATGTAAACTAGTTCAACCACTCTGGAAAGGGGTGTGGAGGACCCTCAAGCAAATGAAAATGGAACTACCATTTGACCCAGCAATTGCTCTTTTGGGAATCTACCCAAAAGAGACCTCAATGTGGGTACAAAAGGACACCTGTGCCCGGATGTTTACTGCAGCACAATTTATAATCGCAAGGTCATGGAAACAACCTAAATGCCCCCAAACAAATGACTGGAAGAAAAAAATGTGATATATATACATGATGGAATATTACCCATCAATTAAAAATGACAAATTCGATGACTTCATAACAACATGGATGTATTTAGAAGAAATATTAGCAGAAACAAGCCATAGAAAAAGGCAGAAACCAAATGGTTTCACTAATATATGGGATATAGTGAAAAAAAATAAACAAAAGCCTTGAGGAAAGTCAAAACAAGCTAAGCACCAAAATGAAGCGTACAACTATGTGCAGGAGGGAAAGGAGGGAAAGGGAGGGAAGGAGGGAGGGGGGCAAATCCTTGAGATTACCATGTTGTGAAATTTATATATAAATAAATTTTAAAAAATAAATAAAAAGAAAAATAAAGCAAATAAATAATCATAAGATATTACTCTTACTAGGAAATGAAAATTTCAATTTAGAGACAGAAATACAAATATAAAATCAAAGAATTAAGTTTAAAAAGTTGAACTTTTATATTAGAATAGAAAATTTCAGTATGCATTTATAGTTTATTCCCCTAAAACATCTAAAAACATCACATCTGCCAAAACAATAACAATCCAGCAGCAAGGAGTACTCCAAGCCAGGAGCTCAGAGTATGACTTTTAAATACCATTTCCCACTGAAAAGGAACCAGGACTCATTTTAGAGCCAGAGCATGAATTAAACAGAATGTACATAGGATACATGATAGCAAAGATGCGATGAAAGTCTACTGGAGTCACTTCAAATGGACGTAACAGTTAACTTGAAACAGTTATTGCAGCTGAAAATGGGACAATGCAGTATCAAAAAGACTCATGACAGTAATACATTAAGAAGTGTAAGTTTAAAATGCTACTCTTCCCATGCCCAAAATGAGGTTTTTTTTAAAGGTTAACAGGACATAAACTTTATTGCTCTGAAAACTGACTGGCAAAAATTAAAGCATTTTACTGCATTTTCTGCACAAAGTGATTTTAAATGACCTAAATAGCTGATGAGTACAAGTTCTCCTTTCTAGAAGAAATCTAATATTTTGCAGAAGCAATGACTGATTTAGAAGGTCACCATTTTGCAGTCCTTCATGAAATAACTGATCTTACAACCATCCTCAATGACTAAAAGTCACTGAATAAAAGGTTGATGGGGAACTTTATAATGGAGGTTTCAGACTGGCAACATTTGAACCCACTGATCAATATCATCATCCACTGAAAGCAGGACAATCAGATATTATACAACTCCTATAGTGCTTAAATAAAAAATACAAATATTTATGAAGTGTGCTTGGAAAAAATTAGTCTAAATATAATCAATAGTTTATATTTGATCACCAATTTACAGGAAATATAGGCAACAGAAGTATGCTAAATGACAGGAGAATGAATTTGAAGAATCCAACTTCAAAAGGGAGGTAGATAATTCTGTAAGAGAAATGTTCCCCAATTTATTCAGCAATAAATAGCCAACTGAGAGACAAAAGTTATTCATGCATCATAAAACATCAGAATATTACTGACCATGTAAGTCATCAAACTTATTTGAATCCTGATTCTAACAAGTCAACTCTCAAAATATACTTTTATACATTAAAGTCATTTTAATAAGGAATCTTTAAGATCATGTTCTATGTGGTAATGATTTCCTCTAAAGTGAATAAATTGAATTAGATGATGGACTTCAGGATACTGGAGTGGAGTCATCTTAACCTACACATACACAGTAGAATGACATCTATGAAAGAAAAATCTTATTTGGAAGAACGTTGAGGACTTGATGACCAACACTGTCACATAGAGAAGAGACAGAAACAATCAGAAAATATAGGAAAACCTTACACAGGGTCTGCAAGTGTCACAACAGTGAGAGAGACATGAGGATCTACCATATCCAGACCTCCAGTCTTTTCCATTGCTCCTAGTTTACTGCATTCGTGTGTGTGTGTGTGTGTGTGTGTCCTTGAGAGAATGTTGCCTGCTGTGTGGGGGTACACTGATAGCTTGTGGTTAGATTCAAGGGACCCAGGGCCTTTCCCTGATTTTGACATGCACCTACATAGACATAAATAGTCTAAAACTTCTTCCAGAGCTTGCCTGTGGTCAGAGCTTACAATCAACTTCAACCTCTCCCTCATGTTCTGCTCATGCTAGAACCTCAGGGTAAAGACATTGCCAAAAATGCCTGAGATCAGAATTAGGGTGAAGCTGAAGGGTCAGCTGCAGTATAGAGTTTCTGGGAGAGCATCGCCAGGGGAATCTGACTTGACTGGATGGTAGATCCCATCCATGCCACAGGAAGCTGCAGTAGGGAGGGAGGTTTATGTCCTTGGCACTCTACTGCAGCAACCTCTACATCTCTCCGCATCCCCAGACCCCTACCCTGCAGGCTGAGGTCTTATATCTCCAATCCATACTGACTCTTGAGCTACATTCAGCCTGTAGCTCATCTCATGGGGATGAGACTTAAGTAAAGCAACAGAAAGCATAGCATCCAAGATCAACATCTTAGGTTTCTGAAAAGTGTCCACGCCTGAACTCCAAGCCTCAATTCTGAGACTGTTTCATTTTAAGCCTTCCCAGCAACCTTCTTCCCTCCCTCCAACCCGAAGTGATTTAAAGGAGAAGCAAGGACTGAAACAAGGAAATTAAAAAAACAGTCAATTCCCTTTAGAAATCACAGTTAAAAACTCAGGTTTAGACCCAGCCTCCTCAGCTTGAATCCCAATTCTATGAACAAAGTTATGACATGGGAAAAGTGAAATAACCTCAATGTCTCTGCTTCCTCATCTGTTAAAAGGAGATACACAAATACAAAAATTTTGATCATTATTTCACTATTGGGAAGATTAATTGAGTTAACCATGTAAGGCATTATGAATAGTCCCAGTCATGAAATAAGGATAATTACTGTATCTCATAGTATCTTCTAAAAGAGAAGTCACTTTGAGGTCTCTCTCTAGGTTATTTAGGTACTTAACTAAGGGATGGATTTGTTATTATAGTTATAATTGCTAATTTTGTTAATTTTTGTTTTTAAACAAAAATTCTTGTTTATTTTTTCACAATATAGGATTTCTCCCCTCGGGTACAGTCATCAAAGTGTTTTCCCACCATCAAAGTGTTCAGTCTTCCACTATACTCCATAGCTATCTCCTCCCTCTCAGGTATGAATGTGAGTCATACTTACTGAATCCTCTGATGCAATCAGGGAGACTGTCTAAGGACATCTCACATTCCTAAGATGTTTTAACTGATCTCCAGGTAGGATAAATATATTTGCACTCTGAACTCTATAAGCTCCCATTTGCATTTCTCACAATATTCCCAACTATTTCTTTTCATGTCTAAATCCTCCCATTGTACTAAGTTCCTTAGGGCACTCTACAGTAAACAAAATGTTGAAAAATGCAAAACAAACAATGATGTGGTTAAAAAAAAAGTCACTTTAAAAAGCAATCATGGTGAGTAGGCCGCGGTGGCACTCAGCTTTAATTCCAAGTCTAGGACAGAAGGCTGGGACTGGGAATCACTTGAGTCTGCAGGTTCCAGTCCCACCCAGGGCAACATATCAAGACCTAGTCTCAAAAAATAGCTGGGCGTGGTGGTGCGCACCTGTAATCCCAGCTACCTGGGAGGCTGAGGCTGGGGATCGCCTGAGTCCAGGGTACCCCAGGCAACGGGAGTCTGCAGTTTCCCAGGCAACATAGCGAGACCTAGCCTCAAAAAAAAAAAAAGATCATGGAGCTCTTAGTTATCTCTGGAAAATAGAGAATGACAGATCCAGGAATAAATCACAACATGTGTATGAAAGTAAATGAAAAAGAAAACAAAGTGGAAGGAAAGAATGACTTAGAAAGAAACCACTACAAACTAGCTTGGGACATCATCAGAAAGGTGTGGTGGGGAGAGGAAACAGAAAATATGAAGTTGGTAACAGGAATCCAAAAATAAGTCTATTATTCTTCACAGTACCACAAAATGGGCAGAGATTTCATTTTTCCTATTTTTTTAGACAGGTTACTTAGAATCAATTTGAATCTTGCACATTTATAGAATAGCCTCAATTGTGTGGAGTATTAGAAAGTTAATGAATCAAGCACGAAAAAGAAAATTAATACCTGTCTATGATTATTTTAACTATGAAAGCTGTCATGAAACAGAGGAGGGAGTAGTTCATAAGCAAAACCACAGTCATTTGGCATCATAAAATACAATTCACATTAAAAACTAGCTAGCATATTTCTCACATTTTCACCTTATCCATCTATATAGATATCCATCTATATCCATCTATATTTTCTGTGTGTGGGATCTACAGAAAGTAGCACAGAAAGTAGCACATTTGCATGTGATGATTGGTTCCCAAAATTTCACTATGCTCATCGGAAACAGAAAACTATAAAAAGTTCCTTTTTTTCTTTTCAATCATATATTCCAATTCTAATCTCAATTTATGCATAAAAATATTGTGAAGTATGAGTTCATTTTATATACATATTTAAAAATTTTTAATGAGTTAAATATAAATATAAATGAAAATTTGACATTCTTACATAAGGAAAAGGTAGTAATCATTTTATCATTAATCATTTAAACATGTTACAAAATGAGCTCAGCAACAACAATTTCCTATAGGAAATTACTTCCTATAGGAAGTCTAGCTACATTGAATGGAAGCATAAAGCACCTTGATAATTCACTGTGCATCATTAGCAAAAAAGCAGTGACTCTAGGAGAATAACGAGGAAGAAGAAAATCAGATTAAATAATTAGTGTCAATTAGCTCCAGCAAAATCATTCTGTAAACAATTGGTCTCTGGTGCCCTACTTAATTACGTGAGACTTCCATGTTCCTTACCAGGACTGCTTTGATTCATGTTGACTCCTGAGTTTCCCAGAGGTATAATTAATTATTGTCTTGTAAGTAAACCCTTAGTAATTAATGGCAACAGAAAACAATACATTACTTTTAAAAAAAAAGTATTTAAGGAGAGGACCTTGACTATATGAATGACCTTTGGAAGTTTTCTGGGGAGCCCCTCATGTAGTTACAAATACCTGGCTGAGAATTCTGACTGAAAGCTGATGAGTGGAAAGCATCCTTCCCACTTCACATACCAGGAAATAAAACATTTTTTGTGTTGCTTTTGGAAATGTTTGGTATTCACTAGATACCATCCTAATTTTATCTTGTACCTAATTAAAGTACATTTCAAACACCCAGCTTAAATAATCGAACCTTTTATTTTGAGGGTACTGTAAATAGTGCATTTAATACCAACTCACCCCAAAATTACTGAAATGAAAATAGCATTCTTTATCAGGTGTGTCTTTAAAAGCTAGCACCTGGTCTTACTATCACTTAAAGGGCATTCTAATCTTGTACTAAAACTGGCAGATGCCATAGGTTATACCCACAACAAACCTAGCTCACTGTTTTGCATACTAGTGATTATAGTACATTTCATATGTGTATTCAGTTCCTATAAATTACTCAACTGGGTTTTTTTCCTTAAAAGTATTGCAATATCATATAGGATATTTTTAAAGGCATTTTTAAAAGCACCCTTAAAGTTTTTAATTTAATAGGACACTAGACATATAAATCCAAATTTTGGGAAATACCCAAACCTTAGTCACTGGTATACAATTGATGTACTAGGACAGCTCTGTCCAGATTACTGATTGGCATATGAATTGATAGGTTTCTAAAAGATGAACATGAAATGACCTACTAAATTTCTGTGCCCAAAATTCATAATATTAACATTGCCTTCAACATGGTCATATTTCCCTTGCAAAATTCATTGATATTGTAGCAGAGATTTTGACTTCTAGTTCATCACATCTCATAAATCTTTGACAACTAGCACAGACTATGTTTAAATGAGAGTATGATTGTACTGAATTTCACAGTTAAGAAAATAGTGTGAAATAGTAAATCATGTTTTTTTAGCTTTTTACATGGAAGTAGTTTATTTCTTTTATAAGCTATCAAATTTCATTAAGTATTAATAACTAGCAAATTTAATTTTATTCAGCAAACTAATTTTAAAAAATTTAAGCAAAACTAGAAGCCTAAAATATAACTCTAATATATACTTTTAAATAAAGGTTTCAAGCTGGGCACGGTGGCGCATGCCTGTAAATGGCAGCCTAGGAAGCTATGGCAGGGACCAATGATGGTGGTTCGAGTCCCACTTGGGGCAACGTAGCGAGACCTAGTTCCAAAAAAATAGCTGGGCATGGTGGCGTGCACATGTAATCCAGCTACCTAGGAAGCTTAGGCTGAGGATTGCTTGAGTCCGTGGTACCCCAGACAACATGAACCTGTGGTTCCATGGGCAAAAAAATAGCAAGACCTAGTCATAAATAAACAAACAGACAAATAAATAAATTTAAATAATAAATGTTTCATCATGTATACAAAAATTTAAGATCCTAGAAAAATAAATGTTTGAAACATATAAACACAAACTATCACATCATTTATCATATCTGATTTCCTAAAACAAATATGTAAATGTTTGCAATAACAACTATTTTTAAAATGGCATCTATGAAATAATGAAATTACTACTAATCTACTTCATACAATAGTTTGGCAGTAAATATTTCACAAAACCTGATCAATTTTAAAAATAGGTACTATAGCAGAGTAATGAGAAAACCACTGGAGAATGATGAGAAAACATTTCTTGTAACTGTGCACTGTGAAAGTGATATTTTAACTACAGTTCATAAATAAATTACAAAATAACATCGATTAAGATTAAGTTAATGATTTGATTTCTTTCATTTTTTTCCATGTCACATCGGGTTTTTTATATATATGATTAAGAGAAAAGAAAAATTCAAATGGAGAAGAGTTTCCTAAGAAGTTCTATTACATACTTTTAGTGGGTGAGGGAACCCACTAAAAGGTCATGGATTTTTTTGTTCTAAAACACACTAAATAATTTTACATGAAGTCTGTAACATGTCTTTAAAAAATAGGTATGCAAAATGGAAAATGTACAGCAAAAGAAGAGGGATGTTTCTGTATAGAACTAGTGGCATCAGAAATACAACTTTGAAACTCAGTGCTGTGCACAGTCAAAGCAGACAGCAGGCACAATGACATGTTAAATTACCCACATGATGTATAGCTTAATGAACCCCCTTGTGTTGATCACGCTTGGCATTAATCAAGAGCCATGAACAGATTCCCTTATTTTCTCAATGCCGCTCTGATAAACTGCAATTTCATTTAACCTTGGACAGCAACTTTAATAGCTTCCATGGGACAACTGTCGATACCTTCCTAGGTATACAGTGATTAAACCACAACCCAAGATGCATGTCATGAATTTTCTTCATTTGAAATGAGAATTTTTATCCTTAACAACTATTTGCATAAAATATGCTGAAGACACTGAAATATGTAAAGATTTGCATTTATCTGAAGTGTAGAGGTATATTATAAAATATTAATTAATATATTCATAAGCATACTTACTGGTACGTTTGTTTTACTTCTTACAAACAATGCTTGTCCTGGTCAAAAGCAACAGAAGGGAAAATTCACAGTTGAAATTAGCTTTGAAGCAAATCCCCTCAACTCTCTACTGTATGTACTTAAAATACACATGCCAGGTATTTGGGGTCAGAGCAGATTTACCCATCAGATACAACTGGGGAATGATGCTATCTTTTCATTAAATCAATGCATGGAATGGCAACATAACATGACTAAGTCTAAAGATATTTTATTAAATAAAACAAAACCATTCAATTTACTTTCTTGAGCTTAAACATAGTTTTTGCTAAATATACCTTATACCAGCTTGATTTCCTAAATGATAAAGACAACAGCTGGATGAAAAGTATGACTACATAATTTTCTTTATATATGAGGATCTGTAATGCTAAAATAATTCTCTTGAAATTATATAATATGGAATTTTCAAATATGAGAGTTTACTTCAGGAGTTCATATCTCTGGCATCAAGAAAGGATGGAATGAAGCATAAAAGGCCAAGAATCATAACAGGTCTGAATCTTTCCCTCTAAAAGGAATATAAAAATTAAAGAAGTACATAATGAACAAGATGAGGGGGAGAGGAAAGGGGAGAGTGGTAGAAGAAGAGCTACAGATACAGTCGCAGAACATATACAATCCTCTATAAGAAAATACTCATGGAAATCAGAGTGATGCAGTCAGCATTTTCAAATTTTGGAAACTGGCCAGGCACGGTGGCTTGTGCCTGTAAGCTTCAGCCTATGAAGCAGCCAGGACTAGGGATCGTGGTTTGAGTTCTGCTTGGGACAACACAGTGAGACCTAGTCCCAAAAAATAGCTGGGCATGGTGGTGCTCACCTGTAATCTCAGCTACTCGGGAAGCTGAGGCTGGGGATGACTTGAGTCGGAGGTACTCCCGGCAACATGAACCTGCGGTTCCATGGGCAAAAATAACGAGACCTAGTCTCAAAAAAAAAAAAAAAAAAAAAAAAAAAAAAAAAAAAAAAAAAAAAAAAAAAAAATTGGAAACTGGCATCCATGTCTACAAAATCACATTGCAGCTGTTCACAATTAGTTTTTAAATAAATTCCCTGAATTAGATATAATCTTATGAATCATTTGATTATGTCTGATTATTTTTAGTTTTTGAATATTGATAAGTTGGTTATTTTAAAGTTAATAAGGCCTATGAAAAAGGTATGAAAGTAGAAATCAGTACACTTATTTCTAAACCTAGTTCACCTTTACCAAGATTGAGGGATGTCAATATCCAGCCACAGATTAAAAAGTCACTTTACCTCTTTAGGATTCCATATCTAATTTGATTTTATTATATTTGAGGAGTTTTTCTGTGTATTTATAATCTAAGATCTATGACTAAATTTTCTGAAAGGACTTGCTTTTGGTTTGCGATTACATTTCTTTATTGTAAAAGAGATGACTGCTTGTAACAGAGTTGGAGTTATATGTGACTCCCATCCTTTAGCACTTGACTTCACACATGCTCAGAACCCAGATTGCTTGTGTCTCTGTTTCAGGTTTTGGTTTATTGGTTTGTTGGTTTAGAAGGGTTAAATTAATACAAATGTCCTCTGAAGCTCAGCTGCTGTCCAGAAGACTTTGCCACCCCCCCCCCCCCGTCATTTTTAGGCCAAAGAAAGGAAGCCTAGAACTGGATCAATGGTATCTTCATAATTCTTCAATAACTTTTCATTGTGTATCTCAAATCCCTGTGTTGCAAAAGAGAAAAATGTAGTACTGCTAGAACCCAGGAAGTTTTCCTTAGAGAAAAGTCATTCTGCTGTACTGTGACCAGCACCTGGGCCAGTAAGATTCAGCTCAGAAATTCAAGGACAAAACTCCCTGAGTCAAATGTTATGGACCTATACAAATTAGTTGAGAATGGGGTGCATGCTTGAAAGATAATTAGGACTGCACATAAACAAAAGCATAACTTATTAGAACATAAGCAAGTATTATGGACCAAGCAGGTTCATGAATTGTCCCTAGTCTATGACGTACATATTCTGGCCTCCATCCATATCCTTGAATATACTTTTTCCCATCCTGGTGTCAATGCACATGCAATTCTTTCTGAATGAATTATTTTCCTCCTGTTGGATTAATTCTTCCTCTACTGATAGATGTCAGTTTCAATGTCATATTCCTAGAAAGGTCTCTTGACTTCCCTTCACCACCAATCAGATTTGAATAAAGTTACAAAACATAAATTATATTTAAAAAAACAGGCCAATATAGCATCTTCCTTGATTCTACATAGCAATTCAAAAGGGGTTCTGAAAATTACAGAGATTCATATGGAATAATAAAAGACCTCGATTATCTAAAAACCTCCAGACCAGGAAAAGAGAGAATGGAGGAAATATCCAGACTTCAAACTATACTTCAAAGCCATAGTAATTAAAACAGCTTGGTACTGGTATAAAAACAGACAATCAGACCAATGGAACAGAACAGAATCCCCTGAAATAAAGCCACACATATATAGTCAACTAATCTTTGACAAAGGAGTGAAAAACTTACATTAGAACAAAGACAGCCTCTTCAATAAGTGGTGTTGGGAAAACTGGAACAAGACATGCAAAAAAAAATGAACCAAGACATCTCCCTCACACCATGTACAAAAACCAACTCAAAATGGATAAAAGACTTAGACATAAGACCTGAAACCATAAAATACACAGAGGAAAACCTGGGCAAAACCCTTCTTGAGTTACAATTCAGAAATCCATTTTTGGCCAAATTCATAAATGGCAAAAAAATGAAGGAAAACATAAACAGCTGGGACTACATCAAACTAAAAAGCTTCTGTACTGCAAAAGAGACAAAAGAAAAAACAAAAAGAATCCCAACCAAGTGAGAAAAAATTTTTGCCCTCCATATAAGTGACAAGGGTCTGATAACAAAGATACACAAAGAACTCAACAACAAAAACAGAGCAAAGAACCCAGTTAAAAAATGGGGAGAGGATCTAAAAAGAAACTTTTCCAAAGAGGAAGTCCAAATGGCCATCAGGCACATAAAAAAATGATCAACGTCATTAGCAGTAAGGGAAATGCAAATCAAAACCACAATGAGATACCATCTTACACCAATAAGAATGGCCCACATCCAAAGAACAGACAAGTAGTGCTGGATGGATGTGGAGAGAAAAGAACACTTTTACACTGCCAGTGGGAATGTAAACTGGTCCAACCACTATGGAAAGCAGTGTGGAGGACCCTCAAACTAATGATAATGGAACTAACATTTGACCCAGCAATCGCTCTTCTGGAAATCTACCCAAAAGAGACATTAATGTGGATACAAAGGGACACCTGTGCTTGGATGTTTATTGCATCACTATTTATAATTGCAAAAATGTGGAAACAACCTGAATTCCCCAAGAAAGATGACTGGATGAAAAAGAAGTGGTATATATACACGATGGAATATTACACATCAATAAAAAATGACAAATTTGATGATTTTCTGGTAACATGGATGTACCTAGAAGAAATCATACTTCAGAAACAAGTCAGAAGGAAAAAAACAGAAACTAAATGGTTTCACTAATATATGGACAACCACATGAAAGTACACAACTGCGGGAGGGGAACAGCTGGAGTGGCCAGGGAGGGGAGGTGGTGGTGGGGGACCCCCAGGGACCACAATGATGTGATTGATGTGAAATATATATGTATACATTTTTTAAAAGGGGGGGTTCTAAAGTATTCATAAAATAAAGTTATCCATTCACATAAAATAAGTTTATCCAATCACAAAGTGTCAACAACTGGTCATCAGTTTGCAGTCAATGACAATGAAAGATGTGATTTAGTCTTGCTTTTAGTTTAATATATTATTGTAAATACAACATTAATGGGGGGATGCTCGGGGTATTCTCTATCGAAAAAAATAGGGAAAAAAAATCCAAAACCATCAGTAGGTTATTCACCTATGATATATCAATCTTAGTCACTAAGACTAGGGCTTTCGGTTTGACTCCAATTTTTAAAATACTTAATAAAAACATCCAAGTACAGGTGTCCTTTTGTACCCACATTGAGGTCTTCTTTGGGTAGATTCCCAAAAAAGCAATTGCTGGGTTGATTGGTAGCTCCATTTTCATTAGACTGAGGGTCTGAGGGTCCTCCACACTGCCTTCCATAGTGGCTGGACCAGTTAACATTCCCACCAATAATGTAAGAGTGCTCCTTTCCACATCCCCACCAGCACTTGTTGTTGCGCATTTTTTTTTTTTGTTTTTGTTTTTTTTATATGGGCCATTCTTGCTGGTGTGAGATGGTATCTCATTGTGGTTTTGATTTGCATTTCTTCTGATTGCTAGTGATTGAGCATTTTTTCATGTGCCTGTTGGCCATTTGTATTTCCTCTTTGGAGAAGCATCTTTTTAGTTCCTATCCCCATTTTTTGACTGGGTTTCTTGCTTTGTTTTTGCTAAGTTGGGTGAGTTCCTTATGGATATTTGTTATACATGTGTTATCACTTTTGTGAAAGGCAAAAATTTCCTCCCACCTAGTTGGGTTTCTTTTTGTCTGTTGTCTCTTTTGCTGTACAGGACATGGAAGCAACCCAAATGTCCCAAAACAGACTAATGGATGAAAAAGATGTGGTAATGGATGAAAAAGATGTGGTAATGGATGAAAAAGATGTGGTATATATACACAATGGAATATTACTCATCAATTAAAAATGACAAATTTGATGATTTTATGATAACATGGATGTACCTAAAAGAAATCATATTAGCAGAAACAAGTCAGAAAGAAAAAGACAGAATTCAAATGGTTTCACTAATGTATGGGACATAGGATAAAAAGAAACAAAAAGTCAGGAGGAAAAATCAAAACAAGCTAAAAAAACAAACTGAGGGCCAGGCATGGTGGTACATGCCTATAGGTGGCAGCCATGGCCGGGTACGAGTCCCACTGGGGGCACATAGTGAGACCTAGTCCCCAAAAAATAGCTGGGTATGGTAGTGCATGTCTGTAATCCCAGCTACCTGGGAAGTTGAGGCTGGGGATTGCTTGAGTCTATGGTACCCCAGGCAACGTGAGCCTGCAGTTCCACAAACAGCAAGACCTAGTCTCTAAATAAATAAATAAATAAATAAATAAATAAATAAAATAAACTGAAGTTTACAACTTGGTGAGGGGAGGGAGGTAACGATCAGAGAGGGGAGAGCCCTAGGTATTACAAAGATGTGAAATAATTATCTAAATAATAAAGTATTTATAAAATATAAAATAAAATACTTAACAAAAGTTGCAGTCCATTTTACTTGAATCATAATTTCTATATATTTCTACAAATACTCTATAGTCAAAATGTTAATTGTTCTACAATAATAAGGAAACAATACTTTTTCAATACAAAAGTTTAGAATCCTTGAATAGAGTATTAGGAGCATGAAACTTTTGTTATGATTTTTTTTTCACAAAAAGGAAACTGTACAAGTCTGTGCTAACAAGTGAGCAAGCAATTTAAATAACATTTTTCAATTTTAAACAAAAATAATAGTAAAATACATAAGTAAGTTAGGTTTAAAGTCCTATTGATGAAGAAACCTATAATCTATAAAACAACAAGAAGGCTTTTCTACTTTCTACTTTTAATAAATATTGACCTTTGCTGGGAATTTTCAATGTGTTAGACACAATACATGTACTTTATAGGCAATGCTTGATTTTATCTACATTAAAATTTCACAAGTAGATGTTATTTGAAGTAGATGTTCATTTCTCTATTATATTCCTTTTGTTACAGATTTATGACAGATTAATAACTTTTCCAAAATCACACTTTTTATAAGTTTCAAGAAAAAGATGTCAGTCTGAGTCTATGTATTCAAAACCAGGTCTCCTAATCCTAAGCAGTACTACCAAATCACCTCCTTCTACCATTTGGTAAGAGGGCTAAAGGATAGAAAATCAAACATAACTTACATGGTTATGTAAGTGATCATATAATTTTATTTAATAATTCACAAATTATGCCAATTTGTTATGTAACTAAGATCAACAAGGTAAAGTTTAGAAGGCAAAGCACTAGACTCAGAAAACAAGACACTGAATTCTGTTCTCATTTATCCCCACTAACTTACAAATTAACCTCAAAACCCCTGGCTCTTAGCTTATGAATGTTCTTCTATTTATCCAATAAGAAGGGGTTGTGATAAATATCTTATACTTAAGTGACAGTAAAGTGCTGAAACTTTGTGATGACTGAAAGGCTTCATTTCTCTTTAAAAAAATGCTATAAAATATAATTTTTATCCCAAACAACTAAAATACCAACAACAACTCTTTTTAAAGGAATAGTACTATCACTTCTTTATACCATGCTTAAATAAGAATTCAAAGTTAATGAACGAAACTCATAATATGTCAGTAAGAGATGCTCCATACTGGACTAGCAAAGTTTATAGATCAACCACACCCAAAAAAGAATCTGATAGAAAATTTTCCTGAAAAGCTGCCTGCTGGTTGAATTAAATATCTTCAAGATACAGATTTTTTTCTACTGTGATATTTACCCATGACCTATGTTTACATTATTAGATGTCTTAACTTTTCTTTTTCACTGTTGACTCTATTGAGATTTTAGCATTACCTCAATTGTGTTAATAAAGAAAAAATATTCTACAGAACAATATATTTATATGCTCAAATAAGATCCAAGTCTAATCTCTTATGCTTTATTATAATTTTAATCTATTGTTCCTTGTCTTCGAACTTAAAATCTCTACTAAGGCTTTGAGCTCAAATAAAGGAATATTACACCTAGACAACAGAATATAATTTATTACTAAAAAAAAAAATGATGTATCAAGTCATGTTCAAAAGACAAAGAGGAATCTATGAGAGTTGTCAACCTGAAAAGGCCACATACTCTGTGATTCCAAATATATGACATTCTGGAAAAATCTAAAATTATGACAACAGTGAGGTGACCATGGGTTGTCAGAGATTGAGAGGGGAGAGAAATTAATAAATAGAGCATCAAGGATTTTTAGGGCAGTGAAACAATTCAGTGTACTATAATGCTAGACCATTATACATTTGCCAAAATCTATAGAACACATGAGACAAAGAGTGAATGCTAGTGTAAACTGAGTTTTGGATGATAATGATGTGAAAATGTGGGTTTATACATTGTAACAAAGGCACTGCTCTGTCTGATATTTGTTAGTATGGTAGAGGATGAAAGGGATAAATAGAATCTCTCCATACCTTTGCCTTGCTTTTGCTGTGAACCTAAAACTGCCCTACAGAATGTCTATTAAAATATTTTATTTTTTAATAATTTATTTATATATACATTTTTCACATCTTTGTATTCCCCAGGGTTCACCCACCACCTCCCCTCCCTGACCCCCCTTGTGTTCTTTAGTTTGGTTGTTAGATCGTTTTGACCTATTTTAAAGGAATATAAAGAAAGTGTTATGTTCCTTGTTTTGAGGATTTATTTTATTTTTCACTTCTATAATTATTTTATTAAAAGTGAGTAAAGGCCGGGCATGGTGGCGCATGCCTGTAAGCAGCAGCTTAGGAAGCTGCAGTCAGGGACCAGGGATCACAGTTCAAGTCCCGCTGGGGGCACACAGCGAGACCTACTTCCAAAAAAATATAGCTGGGTGTGGTGGCACGTGCCTGTACTTCCAGCTACCTGGGAAGCTGAGGCTGGGGATCGCTTGAGTCTGTAGTACCCCAGGCAACGTAAGCCTGAAGTTCCACAGGTAAAAACAGTGAGACCTAGTCTAAAAAAAATAAATAAAAGTAAATAAAAATACTTCTGGACTCAAAGTGAATGCAGCACTCACCTTTTAAGGTACAATAATTTGGCCTGGTCCCTAGGAATTAACTTAGCATCCTAGAAGTAATTAAATAAATGGGCCCTTGTGGCCCAAAGAAGCTAACAGAGATGCCTTCTCAATAAAAAAAAAACATACCATTTCATCCTGACAACATAGCAGTTAATTTCTAATCTGAAAAATAGGAGATGTTATACTTGGCTGTGTTGTTCCTTTCAGCTATGTTGTTGATGACTCAGAATTACAGTTTTTTAGTAAACTTACCTATATTCAATTTTAAACTCTTCACTGAGGTTAGATGAAATGGAAAATATGAGGACACAAGCAATTTGTTTTCTAAGCTTCCAACTCCATTCCCCTAATGTGCCATATAATAATTTTCTGCTGTTTCATCTAAGTATTTAATAGACTGCTTTAAGGAGTAGCAGTCATCATTGCTTCCTGGACTTAATACAACTTTGGGTAAGTAACTTCAGCTTATGAGGTCTCAAGTGGTTGAGATTTAGTTACTCATTAGTTTCTAATTTAACATCATACTAGTCATATTAAGTCCTCAGGATTGTTCCTTGAAAGACAGTTCCTGCCTCCTTTACATGAATAAGTTCTTCTGATTCTTCAAATCTATCTTATGTAACAGAGAAGTCCCTGACTACTGAATCTATGGCATCACATAAAGAAATACATGTACATACAGAGAAAATACACACAAATTTACATACTCAAATGAAAGTGCACACATACTAATGCACAAGATCTATCATGAGCACTTTTCTGTCTGGAAACCCATATCTATTCATGTTGTTTACCTGTTTAACTATTTCTTTCCTGCCTCTTCTACAAATCAACTATAAGCTCTCTAATGGCTGAGAATTCCCTATCTGATCCACAGATGTATTTTTTTTGTTTTTATTCTTATCTTTTTATAGTCCAGAGATCTTTTTCTTCTCTCATACATATCATACCATGAATTCATAGGGAACTGGTTCCAGCATCTCAGGCTCCTTTCCATTGGATCACAAAATATGCTTCTCTGAGTAGAGCATGCTTCAGCTGAATACAAGTACCTTTCTCTTTGGCTTCCTTTTTTCCTGATTTTATTTTAAATGTGTGTCAGGAAGATCTCTCAGCTCTTAGAGTGTTTAATATGTTCAATATGAACATTTATTCTCTTGGCAAGAATCTTGTCCTTTACTTGTTCACAACAATGCCAACTGTATGCTAGGTAACATTACAGATTTCCAGTTTTGCCATGGCAACATCTGTGAGGCATTCTCTTTTGAAAATGCCCCTTCCCTTGATGTCTACAATACTCCTTTCTTGTAGAATCCCATGTATATGGTCAAAGGGACAACTCTGTGTTTCCTAAAAGGTTTGGAAAACACATAGTAGGTGCCTCTCCTATTTCCCTTTTTGTGGGTCATTTAATGACTTACTAGAAGATGATGGTTCTAGCCAAAAGGCCACAAATGTATTGTTGGAGCCTTGAACAACACTTGCCTTGTGGAAAACCCACAAATATTTATTAAAAACATGAAATAAACATGAACCATACTGCATATATTATAAAAAATTAAAATTTCTTAATTTACAAGGAATCCATATATAGGTAAGAAGGAACATGAATGTGCCTGAGATATCACAACATTATAATGACCCTTCATTAAACACTAACTATGAGTCAGCTCTAAACAAATGTTCTGGATGAATGAATTTCACTGTACCACCAAAATCAGGAGACCCAAAGCATAATTCCAAATATTAAGTGGTAATCAAATCATGTCTGAATTTTTACTGTTTCTTAACATGAAGTCATCAATTATTATCTCTGTTTCCTTTCATATACTTTATGGTCTAAATATAAACAAAACTTGTAATATAATCTAATTAAATAGTTATTTATAGTGACGCTAGCATAAGTGGGCATTCTTTTTGGTCACATATTTTTAAAGCTACAAATTTCCATTTAAAACATTTAAAAATTATCTAATATAATTATAAATACTAAAAAGGTACTCACAAAATGAGCAGACCCACAATGCTAAGGTGACAAAAATAATCTCAAAAATTATATGGAAATATTTATAAAACATATATATTACGTATATGCAATATTATGTAACTATTTCCTGTGTTTTATTTTTATGCACATGCAAATAAAAAATACAATATATAATGAAATAATTAATGAAACAAGGCCATTCTTTAGTTCACTGATTTTTCAGCCTGTCGCTAAGCTGATCACACAGATTCACTGGTTGCTTTATACACACATTTAAAAAATCATTAAAAATATCTTATTGTCATACATATAAGCTTCATTTTGTAGGGTAAAGAGAAACATCTGATTCTCATACTTTTTTCATATCATCCTCTATTGTATGGCATCTTTTTTCATCCTATTTTTGCTTACAATGAGAACACAACTGTCTTGTATTAGAGGTATTTAACTCACTGACTATGTATATGGAGTTTTACATGCTTAACAGAAGATTCTGATACAGTTTTAGATCCTACTTGAAATAGGTCAAACAAACTGACAAATAAGCAACTGTGTGTGGAGGGAGTTGTCTGATTTAAAACTTAGCTTAGAAAGAGCTGAACCTCAGGTTGCACAAAATACATATTTTACTCAGCAAGACATGAAAAATAATTCTATTGTATTTTTTTAATTCATTAGATGCAACTAAATAATCTAAAACTACAGGATATTAATAAAATTAGTTAGATATGGAGACAGGAAAACTAGTGCTATATGGAGTACAATTTATCAATTGCTTAACATAATTTACCTAAACCTTTTCTAATCCTAAATGCATTACCTGGTTCCCTTGTCTTCATAGTCTCATCTCTTATTCTTGGTGCCAAGTTACATTTCTGGGATAGTCTAAACATTTTCCTGATTATTACTGTGTATGATTGTGTTTAAATGCAAAGAAATTTGCAGGGGGAAATGGTTGGTGCATGCATTTCACTTCATAGACCTTGCCATCCTGCTACTTGATGAAAAGCTCACAGTAATTGTTGCAATAGTTTCATTAATTGATGAGATCATTCTTTACTTTAGCCTTTGGAGATTAATGTTCTATAATAATAACAATAGTGTACTTCTAGTTATCTACAAATATGTTCATTTCCCAAGATAACCTGTTTTACAATCTTGAAAAACCACTGGTAAAAATATCTGCTTAATTTTTTTTTAATTTTAAATCAATATTTGGTAAGTAACATAGCAATAATGTATTTAGGGCAAAAATATCAGTAAATGTTTCAACCTCATGGCAAAGTTAGTTGGGGAACAGGATCTGAGGATCTCTTTTTGTTTATATATTAAATGTCAAAAGGAATGACACCTGTAAAGGAGAGACAGTAACAGACACGTCAAGAGAGTAGTAAAGTTACTATCACCAACAATGAAGTAAACTGACTTCATGTGACATCTTACAATAGGTTTATGTTGTTTATTTACTGTCAATTACATTTTTTTTACTTACATCATTGCAGATCCCATAGTTGTCCTGCCACTCTCACCCATGAACTGTCACATATTCCCTTGTGTTCATCCCTCCCATTTTGTGTCTCCTCCTTTGCTATATGCTTCAGTACTATGAACAGCTTGCTAGTTTTCACTTTTTGTTGACCATGATAGGTTTGAAAGATACCACATCACATAAATAGTAATCTTGACAAAAACATAACCTGATTCTACTCAGGAGAAAACAATCAGACAAAAAGGTAGGGATGTTATACAAAATAATTTGCCTTTTTTTCCTTTAAAAATGTCATGAAAAACAATCATATTGTAAGGATTGGTCCAGACTAAAGAGGCAATAACAAAGAATAATATGTACTTCTGGATTGATGCCTGGAGAGTAAAACTGTATGATATTTTGATTGTTTGATTTTCTCTAAAGGGCAGTGGGCAAAGTCTAAATATGGATTAGGTAAATTGTGTTTTATTAATGTTAAATTCCCTGAACTTGATAATTAACTATTAAATTATAATCATAAATTGGAAAAATGTATTAAATCAAAATAATACATAAAATTAATATTTCAAGAATTTTAGTAGTATTATTGTCTATCACATTAAATAAAAGCCATTGACATTTCGCTAATTGCTTAATTCCTCCACCTTCAACCTTCATTTTGACTTAAGATTTAAATCACCTTTTTTTACACTTCTATAATTAATTTATTTGGATATATATTTTTTACATCATTGTATTACCTGGGGTTCTCCAACCACCATCTCACTTGTGAACTGTCATCTTGAGCTTTCATGCCCATTCCTTCCCTGATTTCTCCCACTCTCACCTCCCCTCCCTAGTTGTATGCTTTAGCTTTGTTGTTTGTTTTGATTTTTTCTCTTGACATTTTGTTTGTTTTCCCTATAACCCATCCATAAGTAAGACTATCTGGTTTCTGTCTTTTTCTTTCTGAGTTATTTCCACTAAAATGATTCCTTCTAGGTCCATCCATGTTACCACAAATGCTTTATATATGTCATTTTTTGATTGTTGAATTTTTTGATTGTTATTGTGATATCAAATATCCACAAAGAACTGAGTAAACATACCACAACTTTTTCAACCATTCATCTGTTTCTGGGGCATTTGGGTTGCTTCCCAAATCCTGGCTACTGTAAATAGTGCTGCAATAAACATCTGAATATAGGTGTCCCTTTGTAAAAGTGTTTTGTCTTCCTTTGGTTGGATTTCCAGAAGTGAAATAGCCAAATCGAATGGTGGTTCCCTTTTCAGTAGTTTGAGGGTCCTCCTCACAGCTTTCAATAGTGGCTGGACCAGTTTGCATTTCCACCAGCAGTGTAAGAGTGTTCGTTTTTCTCTACATCCATGCCAGCACTTGTTGTTGCCTGTTTTTTTGATATGGACCATTCTTAGTGGTGTAAGATGGTATCTCATTGTGGTTTTGATTTGCATTTCCTTGATTACTAGTGATCGAAAACCAACTCAAATGGATAAAACACTTGGATGTAAGACCTGAAACCATAAAATACATCAAGGAAAATATGAGCAAAACATTCCAAGACATACAGCTGAGAAACTTCTTCCAGGATACATCCACAGATACTAAAGATACTATAAATACTGCAGATACTAAAAAAATGAAGGAAAAAAATAAACAGCTGGCACTACATTAAACTAAAAGGCTTCTGTACAGCAAAAGAGACAATAACCAAAATAAAGAGACACCCATCCAAATGGGAGAAAATTTTTGCTCTTCATACAAGTGACAAGGGCCTGATAGCAAATAGCCACAAAGAACTCACACAACTTAACTAAAACAAAATAAAAAACCCAATCAAAAAATGGGGAGAAGAGTCAAAAAGACACTTCTCCAAAGATGAAATACAACTAGTCAAAAAGCATTTGAAAAAATGCTAAATCATCTTTAATAATTCCTGTTTTAACTTTTTTCAAGTCTAGCTACTGTCATTTATTTGTTAACTTTCCATCCAATCTTTATAAATTGCCTTACATATGAATAACAAATTTATTTTATTCTTGGAAAATCTTTTTAAATTTCTTCTTTTGTATTTTGGGGTCAATATGAAACAGATGGGAAACATATACAAGAAATCACATTATGTTCTCTCCAAGAGTCAACTATTATAGCATATTTCACTTAGAAAAGGGAAAGGATAGGTTTCAGTTTAAGGTGGATTCATTAAAAAGATGGAAACTTCATTAAACAGTAAAATGCTATGCAGTCAAGAAACAGGGCCCCAATGTAGTCTACACTCTTTATCAAGTTTAATCTCCTTCCAATAATGCTTGAGAAGAGATCATCTAGCCTTTTGCAACACTAAAATGGAAGTTTTCCCATTATACTATGCAGAGTATGTTCTCTAGATCTCAAAAATAAACTGTTATTTTTAATACTCACAATGTTAATTTTTCTGTTTTATAAAGAGATAATAACATAATCTATGAAAGCTACTAGCACAGTGTCTGGCACATGAGCAAAAACCTGTAAATGTTAGATATTTTTAATATTTTTTTCACTGTTTGCTTAGCCTCAGCAGCATTTTTCTTTCCATCTCATTTCATTTCTGACAGCTCAAGAGCTCCAAAAGCACCCTGCAGAAATCTATGAAGTCCTGACATGCAGCAAGTTCCATTTACCAAATTTAGAGTCATAACTTGGGATTTTTTTGTGCTTTTTATTATTATTTTTTTTATCAGCCAGCTGTGTAGCCAATCACTCAAAACTTGCAATTTGGGCAAACTTAGTGCCTTTTTTAGTAAGCTGGCAGCTCTTTTGCTAGAACAGCCTCTCTCAAAACTTGGCAGGCTTTTTATGTGTCAGATTATAGTCTATTCTATTTAGCATAGGACTGGTAGATTGTTGCAGTAATAGTCGCCAAAGTGATTCATACCTTTCTGAATCCATCATCTCCCTCATTGTAAGGCCTTGCCAAATTCCTTCCTACAATCACTTTCATCTATTCTTGGCCATGTGATTTTCTCTAACCAATGTTGCAAAAGTAAATGTGACATAAGCAGAAACTTGAAAAGAACTTGTACACTGGAACTTGCCCCTCTGGCTGATCTGGGAACCCTTGTCATCACCAATGTGTAAGCATGCCCTAGCTAGTCAACCTGAAAATGAGAGACATGTGGCCTAGTCTCCCACTGGACCTCTGTATAGCCAACCAATCCCTGAAGTTGGAGCTCTCCCCAAACCACGAAAGACTATGAGTAAGCCTAGTGAACACCAGTCAAGCTTTGCCCTGTTGAGCCCACATGTTGCATGAGTGACACAAATGATTGTTTTCAGTCATTTTTAAGTTGGAACTTTGATTGTGCAGTAATAGGTAGCTGAAAAAGAATGGAATGCTTTAGTATTTAAAAAAATGCAGCTTTGGTTTTGGATTAGGAAGCTGGTGGAGACCAGTAAAGCTATAAAGATGTTATGAAAACTGAAGAAATGGTGATCACATTCTTAACAAAAGCTATGAAAGTGATGAGGAAACTGTCAGTTATAGAAGAATTAGTGAAAATTTACATGTAACTAAGAACTCCTGAATTTGGCTTGGAAAATTGCCTCACACAAAAATTAAACTTGTCAGTTGTTTTCTTTTAGCTGCCTATGATAGATAAGGTACTAGAAAGTTGAGTCTATGAAAATTCTGTTTATAAGCAGAACTTAGAGAGGCCAGGATATGCTGAGAAGAAAATAAACTATTCCAGTAAAAACTGTCAAAGTAATTGGTTTTCTAGTAAAGACAAATTAAAGTGTGACTGTAAAAATGTAAAGTCCTTTTTAAAGAACTCTAAAAATTTAAGAACATGCATAGTAGACACTCTAAGGTAAAAAAAAAAAAAAAAAAAAACTTAAAACATTTTTAAAGGCATTTTCCCCTGCAGTCTGAGATGCTAAAGTAAAAGGAAATTTGTCCCAGTAACTTTGGATTATTCCAAGTTGTTGGAATAGTCAAAGTCAAATAACTTTGAATTAATTAACTACCTATGGAAGTGGCTTTTGCAGATGAATCAGATTCATTGGAACTTCTCAAAATACTGAAGTCAGTTATAATGATAAAAGTATAACCATCTTGGTCTGAAAGAGACTTGGTTAGCTCGATACAAAGTATTCTCTGGGTCTCCAATCTTCTACAGGAATGAAGAAGGCTGAGGAAAATAATAATTAGGTGCATTTACAAGTCATTTCAGATGACATCTCCAAGGGCAGAGCCACGACCATAAAAACAAACAACTTTCAGAGAGTTGTAGAAAGCAGTCAACTAAAGAAACAATACCATGAAGCACAGTCTCAACCTAATGAAGGAAAATTTCCTGACCCTGGATTATAGGAATCTGGGAGCATATGCCATGATGGTTTCAGAATTTCTATGGACCAATGACTGTTGAAAGTCTTCACTTTCAAATGACACACTCTATTGTGACATATATTTTCTCTTTGTGTGTTATGATTTAGATTTTTAGTACAACTGGATCAAAAGGAACTACATACAGAAATTCATTACCATACAATATTATAGATCAGGTCTGGGCATGGTGGCGCATGCCTGTAGGCGGCAGGCTAGGAAGCCACGGACGGGGCCAGGGATCATGGTTCAAGTCCCACTGGGGGCACGTAGCGAGACCTAGTGCACAAAAAATAGCTGGGCGTGTGGTGCACGCCTGTAATCCCAGCTACCTGGGAAGCTGAGGCTGGGGACTACTTGAGTCATGGTACCCCGGGCAATGTGAGCCTGCAGTTCAATGGGCAAAAACAGTGAGACCTAGTCTCAAAAAAACCAAAAACAAAAAAAACAGTATTATAGATCAAGAGATCCTGGACTTTGAATCTGATGCTGTAATCAAATGAAATTTAAGGGGACTTTGGAGAATGGAAATATACTGTGCATGTGGGAGGAATTTAAATATCAGTGTAGAGGCTTTTCATCGTAGATTGTGGCAGTAACAGATTCTAATTGTTTACACTTGACTTTTTAATACCTTTGCCAATCCTTTTGCATACTCTGGACTTGTTCATGTGACTTGTTTCAGTCAATGAGACAATAGCAAAATTCAACAAGTAGAATCTAGAAAAGTATTTACATATTGGGGTCTGTCTGTTATGAATGCTCTTAGAATCAGACACACACTAGCCCACTGGATGATGAAAGCTGCAGTCTAATCATCTCAATTGCACCAGCCAATAACCACTAGAAACAGAGCCAACTAAATAACTAACAGCTGACCACAGAAACTAAGTGAAACTAGTCAGGAACCACCCCGTTGAGCCCATCCCAAATTTCCAACCAATGATAAGCTAAATAAAAGGTTGTTTTAAACCACTAAATTTGTTGTGCATAATAATGTAGCAAATAATCATTTTCTAGTTAACATTCAGTAAATTAGAACCTGCAGGCCAAATCCAGTCCACCCCATTTTTTATAGTCTGCAAGCTAAGAATAGTTCTTACATTTTAAGTAACTTGAAAAGAATCAAAAGAATATTTTAAACTTGTGAAACTTATATGAAATTTAAATTTCAGCAAATTTAAAATTTGCTGAAAATTTGAAATTTAAATTTCAAAAAATACATAAATGTAAAAATTTATGTATTTTTACAATACATAAATTGTATTGGAACACAACCACAACCATTTGTTTACATACCATCTATGACAATTTTTGTATTTCAAGACCAAAGTTGAATTGTCACAACAGAGACCACATGACCTGCAAAGCTTAAAATTCTATCTGGTCCTTTACAGAAAGAGTTTGATGATCTCTGTTCCAGCTACAGTTCACAGTTACTTATTTGTAGTGAAAAATAAGATAGTTAAAGGGTAACATTAAAGAAGGGAAAGGGTATGCTGTCTTGGCAGCTCACAGTTAAGCTTGGACCATTGTACACAAACATATGAGGGTGCCCATAAATGCAGTTTTGTGAGATTTTATCAGAAGAGCAAGAGGGGCACTAAGAACAACCAGGAGCCTTCAGCAGAAAGTGAAAAAATGGAAAGACAGAAACAACAGGATACAAGTAACCAAGGAGTCAAAGTAAATACTCTATGTTTGCAGTCAGTGGCTCTTTTTAACTCCTTACAATATTGTAGTTGGAACAAAGAATGAGCTTCAGCAATTCAATGCAGTTATCTACAACAGTGAAGAAATCAAGCTTATATCAAAACAAACAAGCAGCTAAGATCTCTAATCGCTTTATAAATATTCTGCAAGTATAGACAAAGAGGAAAGAAGATTAGAAACAAGTGACTAATACAGCCTTTACAGCCTAACTCTCATTATTTCCATGGCAGTTTCTTTGCTTACTCATTTTTCCATATGTTCTCTTTTCCTTTTCACTTTTCTGTTCGAATACCCCCAAAAACCTGATGATTAAAACTCAGTAAGCTTCAGTTTAACCAGCATTGGAAAAAAAAAAAAAAGAAGAAAAAAAAGTATTTGCTACTGGATTGTCTTATAACCACACAGATCTCTTGACAATTTTAGGTACAAAAATGATAGCAAGAAAGGGTAAGTAGATAGAAAATAAAAGAAAGCAGCAGCAGAGGACAATAGGAAAAAAGGACAAAAACAAAAATCAAAAAACTCTAACCTCTTTACATATGCTCAGAAAGTGTACAAAGGCACTTCAGTGCTCAAAAGCAGGACATGAATATTTTCTATATTCCCCTTTTTAGGAACAGCCTCTGAGCCACAAAAGCAATAGAATAATAGCTTAACCATGATCAAAGTCACCAAGGACTTCAAAGTACATTGGCCAATCAGGTATCTGTGATGGCTTCTTAGTTGATAACAAAAAATTTGTGAAAAGGAGAAAAAAAGCTTCTAACTGAAATTCCTACATTTATCTTATTCTAAATTAGAGTTGTTTAGCTCTAGTAACAGATGGAGAGGGTTGCTGGTGGAGTGAAGAAGAGCAGTTTGTCTCGGTCCCAACAATTGTCTAGGTCCCTACAATCTAGGAGCACATTCACAGCAAATTAAAAAATATAATAGAAGTGAATAAAAACCTCTCTATTTAGTATTACCATGCCCAAAAATTCTCAGTCATGTTCATGATAAAATATTTCTTCTGACCAGAGCAAATCACTTGACAGCATTCTGCCTCTTAATATACCACTGCTTATTTTAACTGACACTCTAAAAGGTTCCTACTTCTTTTCACATCCATTGATGCTTCAAAGCCAGCTTCTACACACATGGAGAATCAAAAGCAAATATTAGCACTCTATAAGTATTGATCAACAACTAAATTTTATTTGGTGGGGACTCTGAGAGGAGGAGTTACTTTGTAGATGATACAAAAGATCTTTATAATTCATCCTTTTGCATTTTCTCTGAAATCCTTCAGGTTCTCTTTCCTCTACCTGTCACCTGAATCTTTTTCCTTCTTCTTAGATTTCTTAACCTCCCTAGTATCAATCCTTTTCTTTCCTGATGAAATTTCTCTAATTTCTATCTTCATATTTAAGCCTTTCACCAAATGAATAATACATGTATTTCTTCTCAGTATGACGTGTCCTCTTTAGCCCAAAGAGGTCAGAAGTAGGAAGAAAAAGTAAGTACAAATAGTAATTTAACACATCCAGTTGGTAAAATGATAACAAGGTGGGTGAGTACATTTTAGAATATATATAGGAGAAACTACAACAGTTATTTAAATATGCTATAGACAGACACAAATGTATTAATGTGTGAATGAGATGCATTTTCTAAAGGTATTTCTATCTACATTACACTTTCTACTATGAAGATAATATACATTTTACCTGTATCATTTGAGCATTTGTGTTTTCAAATTTACAACATCGGTGATATCAGGAGAAATTTTCTGATAAATGAAAGAAGGCTTAAATATCAAGACTGCATAGGTGATCTAAAGTGCTTACCACAGCGTGTGTTTTTCTATAGAATCCATCTCAGTAAGGTTGCTTATAGTGAAATCCACCAATGGTGAAGTAGAATAAAAGGCCTAAATTACTTCAGCACAATTCAGCAAGGTTTCATTCCACTTACTGAAGTATACTTTTACCTACAAGCATGTGCACTGCTAAGTGATGCACTTATCATACACCACATGGGTGAAAAGTGCTTATATTGAAATGTTCTCTCTCTGCTTTCCCGGAGAGCAAGAACGAAAAACAAAAGTGAATTCCCCTTCTGAAGGTTAAAATAACCAGGAAACTCTGCTGGATAAAGTTTAGTTCTCCCTGAAAATGCTTCCCCCAACAATCAGGCTAAAGAAAAGAAAGTAAAATATAAAAGGGTCAATTTTGTCGGGTTTTCATTATCCCTTAGTCTATTTTCAAGATAGAAAGCTAATAAACATCAATTCTACAATACAGAAGAAGTAGCAGATATGTTTAGAAATGTGTTATCCTTTGCTTGCTGCATATGTTGAAAAGAATTTTCATAAGATACTCTGTATGTTATCTACGTTATTTTGAACTAACTCCAAAAATATTAGCTTTAGTGATTTGCCAAAAGACTAATCTAAGCTAGCAAGAGTCCCACTCTCTTATCTACAAAGGATATAAAACTCTTTTCTTGCTCTGTAGACTTGTCATCAATGAACAATCAGAAATGCACTGTAACAAGCATGGGAAGATACTATAAAACAGCCTCAACGTTCCAGAACATTGATCTCCAAAATTTTGAATAATATCCATTTAATATTAAAAGTTGAATATGAATCAGAACCTCTGTGAAAGAAGATAAGGTATCAATTTTAGTAATAAACAAGTTGTTTTAGTTACTTACTGCTAAGTAACCAGCCATACACAGTGGCTTAAAATAATGATTTCTTTCTTACAATACCATGGGTTGATTAGGCTTGTGTTCCACATGAAGTCAGTAGACTTCATTTATAAAGTAGCATCCAGGTGGAAATATATACCCTGGGCCCTTGGTATAGCCATTCTTCCTTTTGTGGCATATTACTGTTCCATGGTCTTTCACCATTCACTCATTTAACCTATTCTCTTAACATGGCAGCTCATTTCTAAGACTACAGAAGCATAAATTTCCTGGTCTTTTAAGGGTTTTATCCAGAACCAACTCAGAGACTCTTCAATTGCTTACTGCTGATGAAAACCAAGTTACACAGACAGTCCAGATGCAAGGGGAAGGGAAATAAGTCCACTTTTCAAGAGAAGTGGCAGCATTCATGTATTAAGACAGGAAGAACATGAGGAACTAGGTCATCATTGGAAATGATCTTGCAGTTAAAATCTAAGAACAAGTAATAAATTCAGAAAAGACTATCAGATTTAACCTAAAAGAAGTTATAATCATTCCTAATGAGTCGTTAAAGTCTTTTCATCAAATTAGCTGTTACTGGCAAGAATAACAAACTTAGATTGAAATATAAGTATACACACAGTTTGGCAGTGTCCTTTCACTGGGTGAGGGACTGTATTGTTGGAACCAGGCAAGCCTTGCTGGTAGGTTTTCAGTCTTAAGTTTGCATTGGGCGGCCCGTCTATATTAATTTGTGATCTGGTCATGCTCTCTTGTTGGAGGCTGACTTCACTGATACCATCTCTGTTTTGCTGCTTTATCTTATGGTTCTGGAATCAGATTTAGGGAGTCTTGCCCCCAGCCAGTTTAGGTGAAGAAGTTTCTCTGTGAATACAGGCATCTATGAATGGCCTTTGTAGATCATCTCCTCTGCCTCAGTTTGCAGTTTTGATGTGGGGCCGATTAACCCATCTTTGGTCTTCCTCTCCTCTCCTGTAGCGTGGGAAGGGGTTGGGGAGGGGGTGTTGCTCTCCTAAAAGGCATCTCTGAAATGAGGTCCCGGGTCTTCCCGACCCAGTGAGCACATAAGTGCACATCGTGACATCGTGTTGCTACAGTTGTTTCTCTTGTCACACATGCACTGTTTCTCTCGGTTGTCCATCTGCTGTGTCCAGCTCAGGCTTGTGGGCTGGATTTTTGCATGATCCCTCACCCGTTCTATGATGGGGTTTGTGTTGCGTATGATCTCGCTCCTCTTGAAGTTTAGCTGGAGTGAGAGCAAAATGGAAGGGGCTCCACCCACCCCCAACTCCCTGCACTGGTACTTCCCTGCACGGGGACGGGTCCAGATGGCTGAGCCTGTGTCCTTCCACGCCCCCCTTGGGCTAAGAGCAGGGGGCAACATGGCTCCACCAATCCAGGCTGCAGACGGCTGCCCTGTGAAGCAGCCATCCACTGGTGGGTGGGGCCACCAAAACCCCCACCCTGTACCTCCTCTAGGGTTCACCCAGCTTAGGGGGCTTACCCAGGATTCTTCACCCCCTTTGCTCCCTGCTGGCAAGAGTGCTCAGAAGGCTAGCTCTTTAATCATTCTTAAGACATTGATTTTATCCTTGACAAAAATAAATAGCAAATAAGTAGACTACTTGGATTTTAAAACACTATACTAATGAGGTTAATACGACCTATTTCAATGCCAAGGTTTTATCTTAACCAAATCGGTCATAAGTATTGGAAAAGTTCAAAGTAGCTGCCCTCTATGCATAAAACACTATGATTTATGGCCAAATAGCAGCAGACCTTCTACCATGAGAAGACAAATCTTTTGTTAACACCTTTGCTGTTTACCAGGAGATCATGTTGGCACTTGATGAGAACAGAAAGAATCAAAGAAAGTCCATCAAATCAACAAGGGTTAATGTAGATACCAAATAAAGCAGATATTTAGCCTCAAGGATTTCATACAAAATTTTCATTAGGCATCTTGGGACCTATCACCTTACAGGAATGTGTCATTTCTCCAAATCATGAATTCAAATCATAGATAGAGGAGTGTTAGAGACTGAGGCTAGCTGACTGTCTATCATCTGCTCTCAGCTGGACCTTGTTGCTCTCTACTTTTCATAAATGCCCAGGGTAGTTAGTCTCAATCAAGCAATTCCCAGACTCAGCGCCCAGGTAGCTGGGATTACAGGCAACCACCACCAGGTAGCTGGGATTACAGGCACGCCACCACCTTGCTTTTTCGAGAACCAGGTCTCACTATGTTGCCCAGGGTAGTTTCAAACCCACAAACTCAAATGATCCCCATCCTCTTGCCTCCCAGCACTTGGATTATAGGTGCGCACCACCACACCCGGCTCATAAATGAATTTCATAGCAGTAACTTTATATGCTTTACGTCAGATGTCAAAATCTGAAGATTCATAGTCCAGATAAAATAACAAATGTGTTCCATGGCTTACGCATGGAAGTGAAATTGACAGTAACTTTAAAAATAACAACCAACATACTATTTCTCAGAGAACTGTTTTATAAAGATTAAATGTTATGTCTATAACTTAACATTTTAGCACTGATTCTACACAAACATACTACAGAATTGCTTGAGAGAAATAGGACTACTGAGCACAACCTTTGGAATACAGTGCAATGGTAATACTACAAAAGTGAAAGTTAGGGTAAACTGTGTTTTAATTCTCTGTACTTTTTTTTTCAAATTAATTGTACTTATATACATTTTATATCATTGTCTACCCTGAGGTTCTCCCACTACCTTCACTCATGAGTCATCATCTTAATCTCTTTTGCCCATCCCTTACTTGATTTTTTTATCCCTCCCCCTCTCTTGTTATATGCTTTCAGTTCTGCTAAGTTAGTTTTAAATTTTCCTTGACCTTTTGTTTTCCCTATTTCCTGCATATAAGTAGAGACCATCCAGTATTTCTTTTTATCTTTCTGGCTTATTTCTGCTAACATGATGCCTTCTTGGTCCATCCATGTTATCACAAATGCATCAAATTTGTCATTTTTCATATACCACAACTTTCTGATCCACTTGTCTATTTGGGGGTATTTGGGTTGTATCCATTTCCTGGCTATTGTAAGTAGTGCTGCAATATACATCTGAGTACATCTGTACTCTTTCTGACCTCCACACTTTCTTTGGGGCAGGTGGATCTAAAACAATAGTAATTGCCAATTGCCAACTGGTTTGTGGTTCTCTTGGGAAACTCATAGTACTCAGCTGAGTACTCACTTTGTTGATCAGTATCAAATTACCTGAAATAAATTATACACTCACACATGCATTTGTGTATGTGTATATATACATAAATGAAATTGATAAATATTCTTCGACCCCCTCAGCTGTGTTTTCCTGAAGGGTTGGAAACTGTCTTTTTTATTTTGTAATCCTAGAACTCTTAATTACCAAGTAAATAAAAATTAATACTCTCAGAACCAGTACATGTGAGACAGGAGAAACAACTATGGAAACACAATGTCATGAGGTGCACCTTCACACTCCCTGGGTCTAGAACACCCAAGACTTCATTTCAGAGATGCCTTTTAGGAGAACAAGGCTATGGGAGAGGAGAGGAGGGCCAAGAACTGGGGGCATTGGCCCCACAGCAGGGCTGCAAAGTGAGACAGAGGAAATGATCTACAATGGCCACTCACCGGTGCCTGTATCCACAGAGAAACTTCTTCACCAACAATGGCAGGGGATGAGACCCCCTAAATCTGATGCCAGAACCATGAGATAAAGCAGCAAAACAGAGATGGTGTTGGTGAAGTCAGCCGCCAACAAGAGAGCATGGACAGATCACAAATAGATATAGACTATCGTCCCAATGCAATCCTAAGACTGAAAACCTATCAGCAAGGTTTGCCTGGTTCCAACAACACAGTCCCTCACCCAATGAAAGAACACTGCCACAGGAAAGAAAGAGACTGATGGACTTAGCACAGTAAATAGTAAACAACAAAAAGTGGGGTTTGAGAGAATGGAGGGAGCACCAGAGAGAGGAGGGAGGTGAGGTATCCCAAGAACCATTTACTGACGTTGTGATTTAAAGAATAAAAATAAATAAATAATTTTTAAATTAATACTCTCAAATTGAGATAATTTGAAATACTGGACTCATCACATATGAAAACACAGAACTTGAGTTCATTATAAACCACCTTCTACACACAGCATACATTTACTTTGCTCCACTGTTATATTAACTCATGCCAGAATGTTTCCCTCATTTACATTATCTATCTGGCCTTTGGAAGTTATTAGTTGTTGCCCTCATAACGGTTTTTAAAACTTCAGTGACTGAAGAAGCAACTAGAAGATACTATTTATAAAGACTTACAAACATAAATTATGTACTGGGTTTAAAATCAAGCTTCTCTAACATATATCACAATACTTGTCCAATAGATAGTATTTGCACTGCAAATTAAAACATTTATTTGTTGTTACAAAAATATCATTCATTAAGGATAGTAACAGAAATATTGGAGGGGGAATCAAGCTAATGAATTTTTTCATAGAGTTTTTCTTTTCCAGTTGAAAAGATAAAATAAGATAAAATATCCTAAAATTATGCAAAGGCAAAAAAGAAATGCCAAATATATGGATTTTTTTTTCAGAGCATAAGTATCCTATTTATAAGGTTATTGCCGTCATTATGGAAGCTAAACCAAAACACAAGAGATTTTCTGCTTCTCTAATGGTTCATTTAAATTTCTGGGTGCCCAAGCTTTATTCTGGGTGTCTGTGAGAGTGGTTTTGGATGAGATTAGCATCTGAATAGGTAGATTGAATAAAGTGGATTTCTCTCCCCCATATGTGTAGATATCATCCCATCTATCTATTGAAGACTTGAATAGGACAAAAGGAAGAAATTATAGAAAATTTACTCTCTGCCTCCCTGGCTGTCTTTAAACTGTAACATCAGGGTCTTCTGCTTTCAGACTCAAACCTTGTATTATATAACTTAGACCACTGGCTCTCCTGTTTTAAGACCAGAAGCAAATCAATTTGTCTTCATATATCTACTTCTATATCAGTGACAGGGTAGAATCAGGGATTTAATATTTAAAGTCCAGTACTTAGATTTTAAGATTTTATAATCTACTATTCTAACTAGAAACTTGCTCCTAGTCTGATTTTTTTGTAAGCCTCCAAAACAATTGCACTCAAATTTTGAAGAACAAAAAGCCATTTTTTATCTATTTTAACTTCGTAAAAGAGAACTTTCTCTGTAAATTACTGTTGTATTAGAAAGGGCCATGATATTTCAAAGATATGTTAATGGGGAGCAGAGTTTTTGGCATCAATATAAAATAACATTAAAGTCTAGTATGAGATTTGAAAAAAATATAGTCTTGGTAGAGGATCCTGTGAATCTTAGTTGAAATAACAAGTCCTCAGTATTATAAGCTTTGTACTGACTGAAGAATCATTTGGCTACATATGATTTTTACACATCTGTCAACTAAATCAGAGTTCCAAATGAAAAATCTGGCACACAGAAACATTATAGGGATTTGTGAGTCCCTTTGGAGAATTTTGGGTCTATAAACCATTGAATAGATTACTATGACACATAAATAGAGCATTTTCATCTGTGACAGATATAATCTTCCTTTGGTTCTCTTTGTGACATATTGTAGGAATCTATACTTGCTGTTTTCAAACCAGCTTTAGAAAATGTAAAAAAAATGAGTAACAACATTACATATGAGACAAACCTACAGGATTAAAAAAAAAAAAAGAAACCATTTTTTGGAGGACCTAATCCAAGATTTATCAATATCTTTGAATTAGTGTTGGGAATCGCTTGAGTCCGGGGTACCCCGGGCAATGAAAGTCTGCAGTTCCCCAGGCACCATAATGAGACCTAACCTCAAAAAAAGAAGTCTCTGTGTGTCCAGGGTTCCTCAAAGATGAGTGAAATCTCTTTACAAGTTTAGATATTCCAAAAAAGCAAATTACTAGTATTTAAAGTAAAACTTTCACATTGTAGAGTATGAGTACTTCCTATAAATTTTATACTCGTAAAAGGAAATGTTTCCACAAACAGACAGTCCATTAAAAACTTTTTTTAAGTTTAAATTTTTAACAATTGAAAATAAAATTTTTCCATTGCCAACACTGGGGGCTGGAATTTAATCCTTTTACCAACTTAACAATTACTGACAGTTCAGCAGTGGCATACAGCTAATAGGAAAGTGCTTACGATATTATTCTCAGTTCCTTGCTTGCCTCACGATGAACTGAAAGAACATATTTATCAAGTTGGTAGTCTAATTTGAGGCTGATTTTTTAGATATTTTAAAATAATTACAGAATCATATATATTATATAACAAAACCTTATATAACTATAATCTCAAAGCCAGAAAATTGACATTGGTACAATATAAAATCTTGCCCAGATTTTACCAGTTTTATAGCAAGTTGTATGTAGTTGTGATTCTATATTTTTGTAAAACTATAATAATCAAGGTATAGCTTGTTTCATTACCACAAAGATCTTTGGTATATTTTATAGGTACATCCACTTCCCTCCAACCACTGTCCCTAACTTCTAGTTACCAAAAATCTTTTCTACTCTCTAATTTTGTCATGCTAGGAATATTACATAGATTAATCCAAACATAACTTTTGGTTTGAATTTTTTCTATTCGGTGAAATAGCCTTAAGATCCCAGCAAATTATTTTACAACTGAGTAGTCCTCCATGCTATCTATGTATGGCTACAAATGTTTGTTTAACCATTCATTCATCTTCAGAAATACATAATCTAGTTCAACTTCTAGCTATTACAAATAAAGTGGTTGGACAGATATTTTGGTATGGGTACAAGTTTTCTTTTCACTGGGATGAGTATCCAGAGGTATCATTTCCGGTTTGCATAAGATGGTGTTTAGATTTTTAAGAAACTGTCAAAATAATTCCCACAAATAACAAAAGACCCCGAATATCCAAAAGCCTCCTGACCAGAAAAAAAGAGAATGGAGGTATTACAATCCCAAACTTTAAACTATACTACAAAGCCATAATAATTAAGACAGCATGGTATTGGTACAAAAACAGACAGTCAGATCAATGGAACAGAATTGAGTGCCCTAAAATAAAACCACACATCTACAGTCAACTA
>PVHY01011112.1:29468-49304 GCA_004024945.1 Uropsilus gracilis | reverse complement strand
TGAGGTAAACCCCACGAAGCTCCTTGAGGAGCAGAAGTGGGGCTCTGTTCGTTTGGAACATTTGTGAGGGTGTGGACTCTTTCGGTTTGGTTTTTTTCCGTATCTGTAAATAAATCTCTTGTCTATCCTAGTTGTTAAGGTTTGATATCTGAGCAGCTGCTGCGCGCAGGCGGGAGAACCCATAGGAAGGAGGAATTTAGACGGGGGTGTCCCTATCCCCCCGATAACATAATAACAGAAATACAGATGAAAACTATTCTAGCCAGGCACGGTGGCTCGTGCCTGTAAGCTTCAGCCTATGAAGCAGCTGGGGCTAGGGATTCGAGTCCCGTCTGGGACCCGTAGCAAGACCTAGTTCCAAAAAATAGCTGGGTGTGGTGGCGCACGCCTGTCATCCCAGCTACCTGGGAAGCTGAGGCTGGGGGTTGCTTGAGTGTGTGGTACCCCGGCAATGAGAGCCTGTGGTTCCATGGGCCAAAATAGCAAGACCTAGTTTCAAAAAAAAAAAAAAAAGAAAACTATTCTAAAAGACTATTTTCACTTTATCAATGTAGGGCAAATGAGTTACCATTATCACCCTTCCATCATTAGCCTCTGTGACCAGCACCTGTGGTATTGCTCCCTCCCCCCCATCCCATGATTGTATGTACCTGGGCCAGTGAGTGTGCCCATGTGTAAGGGGTATACCTGGGCCTGGGAAGGCATAAAAGAGTGATGTCACCCTGAGGAGAAGGAAACTCAGGGGTACTCAAGAGGCTGTTTTTCTGCTGGCTGGTTTCCCCTTGTCACTATCAAAACTACTATATTGATGATGCTAAGGGCTCTGACATTCCTTTTTAAGCTGCTGAAACTGATGATGGCTGGGCGCGGTGGTGCATGCCTTTAATCCCAGACTAGGACGGGAGGCTGAGACTGGATGTCACTTGAGTCTGTGGGTTCGAGACCCGCCCAAGGCAACATAGTGAGAACTAGGCTCAAAAAAAAAGCTGGGCGTGGTGGCGCACACCTGTAATCCCAGCTACGTGGGAGGCTGAGGCTGGGGATCACTTGAGTCCAGGGTACCCTGAGCAACAAGAGTCTGTCGTTCCCCAGGTAACATAGCAAGACCTAGTCTCAAAAAAAAAAAAAAATGATGATGAACCTACCCAATTTGGAATGGTCGTAAAACAAGTTGGTGGAAGATGAAAAGCCCACTTACCCACCCTATTGATGTAGTAGGGAGAGGGAGGGAGGCTTTTGTAGATGACACTTGCCTGAGCTACCAAATGTTAACAACACATGGTGGGCTGGGAAGTCCCCCTTAGAAAGCTGGCTTGCAGATACACAAGCAAAGTGATATCACCCGTTAAGGTGTTGTTTTCTCAGTATCTCTAGAGGAATGGTAATAAAATGGAGACACACAGTGGAACACTACAGTCGTTAAAAAAAAGTAAGAAGCTCTTAAATGAATGCCCAGATATATTGGTGGAGGAGAGGCATGTGGAGGAGCATATGTCCTACCTCTATGGTTTGTGTGAAAAAAGAAACAAATGAGCCTATTTGTATTTGCTTGAGGTACACAGATATCTCTGGAAGATTCCTCAGAAATTTGTGTCACACACTGCATGTTGGGAGGTCCAGGAGTCTTAGAACAGATTTTACTCTCTGTGGAAGCTCTGGGCCCCTGGGCCCACCTACCCAAGATGAGTTCACTCACACCTGTAGCTTGGGGCAGACACAAGGTTGAGAAGTATGGTAACATAGCCGCTAAGTCTATTTCCTCTTCTGTCAAGCTGCAACCATGATTCTCTTAACAGATAAGGTGCTAGAGGTGCAGATGGGAAGCTATAGACACTTTCATTAGGCTCCTGTGTATGAATAGCCAACACCGTGGAGGATGAGTGCAGACCCTGGCATGAAGCAGTTGCAAGTGTTCAGGACACAGATTTGAGCCAAAATACATCTTGGGTTCTCATCTACTCCCTGATCCTTTTGGACCAAAATGCAAAATCCTCAGAGAGGTCAATGAGACCCTGAGCGACCAGTTCCGACCTGTGTTTCCACACTGTGCTTACAGCTCCCCCTCATATGTGTGTGTGTTATTTTCTGTTCTCTCTGCCTGCAATGGCCTTTCTTCCTCTGTCTGACTTAGTGACCAGTCGTGGGACATTCTTCCTGTCCTCAGGCTTGGTGAGGATGGCCCAATTCTGACTGATACACAATCGCCTGTTTCAGTAAAATGAATAGAAAAAGACACCCACCTTTCCCACCCAAACGCTCTTTAGCAAGGAACCACTTTCTACTTTTCAGACTGGCAGAGTTCAATGAGTTTCTGAGGTGGCGGAAGTGTAAAGAATCAGGCACTGAGGTAAAGGTAAAAAATTTACGCTGAGGGAGTATAAATTGCTAAATCCTGTGATCAGGTTAGGCAATGTCTGTCCGCATTTGTAAGCACTTTAAGTGAAATGACAGGCACAAAGCTACTCATTGCATCCGTGCTCAAAATAGCAGACGGCTGGAAAGTACAACTGAAACTAGTGAAGCCTGTCATGATGGAGCCATCCAAGGAAGCATGACACAGCCAGGAAACAGGGAAACGTTCTTTATTAACATGGACCCCATGCCAAAAGATACACTGAGAAGTGGGGGGAGGGGATCATGGAGAGTTTATACAGTTTCCCTCTGTGCAAAAGGGGGGGGGGGAAGCACAGACAAGCCTTGCATTTGATGCATAGACTAATTGGGAAAGAACTGCACAGGGAAGTATGGGTACAACAAATAGGTAGCACGTGGGGAAGAGAATTGGAAACAGGAAGATGCTTAGTCATCACTTTCATCTTTTGCTCTTTTTAAATTTTATCCTGTACATATATTATCTATTCAAAAGTAAACACTCAGTAAAGAAGAAAAAGGAAAATTTGTAATAAAATGGAGCTAAAGGCCACCTGTCAGCTCCGAGAGGAGGAAAAAAATACCTTGAGTTTGTTTCCTGGAGTGGGTGTCCATGGACAGGTCTGTCCCCTCAGGCCAGCTGCCCCCACTTGCACCTGGGCACTGTCAGTGGATGTTCAGAGAATTAAAAACTTGTTTCAGTACGAGCCTGAGTAAAAGAAAAGAATGACAAGTCCACTGTCAGGGGTTGAAGAATATTCATAAATGAATGCATAATGGAGTCCAAAAGAAACAGAATTAGAATTTGGGGTTCCCAGGGCTCTTTCAGGCTGAGATCATTCTTCTTGCACCTACAAAATAACTTCTAAGAGGTTCTCTGGATTCTGGCCCTTCAGTTTAAAAGTCTCTAGAATCACCAGAACTTACCTGGGTAAAGGAGCTTGAGGGCAGGGTCTCTTCCAACCCTGAGCCCCAGGGGTCCCCAGTGGGAAGACCCCCTCACCCCCCAGTTTTGATGACTCCTTTCCCAGGGCAACCCAGTGTGGAGCTGGCCGACATGCTCCAAACTCCAACCTGTCCAGCCAGGGTACACAATCTAAGGGCCCCAATGACAGGGAGGGGGCCTCTTCTGGCCAGCCTTACAGAGGCGAGGTGGGGCACAGCTGACACCAGGCACATCTCTACAGAGAGGGTGCCACAGGAGGCACAAGGGCCTCCGGAGCTATTGGGCCTCTAGGGCCTCTAGGATGGCACAGTGGGCATCCCATGTCTTAGTCCTCAGGCTGAGCCCAATAATGCTTCGGTCAGCTGTCTGCCTGCCTCCCCTCAGGCCATCTGGGCCCTCCCCTGTCTCTAACCTCCTCTGGAAGCTGCTTTTGCTCACCCCACCCATTTGGCATCCAGTGCCTGCTTCAGCTCTTAAATCCTCAAGCCCAACCTCTATTGACAGTTGTTCCTCTTTCGTATAGCTAAGTGGGGTTAAACAGTTGCCTGTGTTTTTCTGTCTCCCTGACTACCTTGCAAACCGCCACCCCAGGGAAGGGAGTATCCAGGTGTTTTTATTCTCTCTTGCTGGTACTCAGTCTGTACTCTCCACCCTGTTGGCTCTCTTGAGGCCAGGACTAATATTCCCCCCCACCCCAACCCCAGTTTGGAGGTAGCTGACTGAATTACATGAAACTAATAGAGGAGAAACAGCATCTTTTATGCTCCCTCTAGCCAGAATTCCCCCCAGCAGCCAGAATGACCAATAGCCAGTGAAGTCAACTGTTGTAGCTTCCTGTTTCCATTCTCACGCTGATTAGCACCTAAAACCCTTACTCAGGCCTAGGAGGCTTTGCAGAGCATGATGCCTGGTCCTCCCTGCCCCTTCTCCCATCCTTCTCCCTGAACTCGTGGCCTTGGAGGGGCGTGCACACTCCTGTTTCAGAGCTGCTGCCTGTGCTCTTCCACTGCCTGGGTGCGCCCCCATCAGTGCATGCAGAGCCCTACTTTGACCACCCTTCTGCGAAAGCCTCCCCTTTGCCACCTAGCTCCCTTTCAGCTGCCTCTCCAAACCCCCACTCTTTCTCTACTGGGCCCACAGAGGTTGGCTTCCTGCTTCCACTTCTGGCTTCTGATACTGGAAGGTGGGAGAGAGGAGAGTGAGATCAAGGCTTTAACTTTCCAGTTGTTTCCCTCCTGCAAGGCTGCTCCAGGCTGACCGGGGTCCTGAGTGAGTTGAGGACTCAGATCTGGACAGACGACTCTGTCAAGCCTGCCCCCAGGTTCTGGGCATGTCCCCACTTCCTATTACTCACTCAGGTTACTATGCCCCCATATCTTGTCCATGCCTCTGGAAGTCACCCTGTTAAACCTTTCTTAAATGACACAGGCCCATATGTCTTACAGGCCCATATGGACTCTCAGGACCATAGCTCACTACCAGATCCTGCATGTCTGCTGCCTGAGTGCTCTGCCCCCAATCTTAGACCCTAAGTTCAGAGAAGGTAGGGACTAGGGTTTACTCTCACGACGGTATCCAAACATTTAGCTTAGCATCTGCACACAAAGCTCAGCCAATGCTGATGAATGAAATAGGGAAGTATCAGTGGACTCGGGAGAGAGGCTACGAGGGCTGGAAGATGCAGAGATGTCCGTGTCAGTGAAGGCATGGGGTATGCATGCAGCCTGGTGAGACCAGCTTCTCCCCTTGAGGCAGTAAGGACTCCTGCTTATGTCCTCTTAGCACTTCTCCACACTTAGTAATGATTGTAGTTTTGTCCCATGTGCATGTCTGCCCACTAGCATGAACTCCCTGGAGGCAGGGGCCAAGCCCTGTTCACTATAGCACACTCAGAGCCTGGCACAGGGCCTGGCAACACAGATGGCACGGATGCGTATTTGTTGAACAAATGAAAGAAACAGGAGCTATCCAAAAGAGACAATGAATTGCTAGACAACCTGGGAAGCCAGGTGGGGCAGTTTGGACGGAGAGTGAAAGGCAAGCAGAAGGGAAGACTTGCAAGGGGAGGGGAATGACACAGCGGGGGTTTGTAGGAAGGGTCTGACAGGGGACACACACAGAGGGGCTGCTGCTGCAGTGGACGCCAAGGAAAGAAGGGATGGTGGGAGGTGATTAGATGTAGATGAAGAATGAAGACTCCAGAGAAATTAAGCCTGGTGACTGGGAGGAGACAATTTGTGAAGCCTGTGGTCTTGGTCCAAAAGAAACACTCAAGGGTTGACTACTGGTCTGTTTCTAATTTCCATGGGAAAGCTGGAGTGGAAGTGTCTTGGAGGAAAAGGCGAACCCAATCCAGTATAGCCATGTTGCACACAACGTATAACCAGACAGCAGCTCAGTGGTGAGCAAGCTGCAGAGAGGCAGATGCCAAGGACTCCTGGGAAGGTGGCAGCTGGAAGTGGAGGAGCAGAAAAGTGTTGGGGCCACCCATAGCTGGGGGAATCAGAGGGAAGGGCCAACAAAGGAAGGCTAAGAGGTGGTCTAACAATGAAAGGAGGGTGATGTCATGGAAGCCGGAGGAACAACTTTGAAGGTGGGGCAGACAACAGGGTCACAGGTTAGGTCCAGGTCCTAAAGGAGCACCTGACTGTTGACCTCTGAGCCCAGCAAGACCAAGGGTGCCTGGCCAGGTGGTTTCAAGGTTAGAGGTTTGCTGTCTGTCCCACCCACACATTCCAGGACACACAACCCAAACATCATTTATGACAGATTGCCAGCTGTCCCCTAACTTCACTCTTTCCATGAACTTGACCTAGTTCTAAATTTGACCAAGACACAGAACTATACAGCTAGAACCCACATTTTTCACTCCCCTTTTTGCCTGGTGAGGCTGTGTCAGGAGGATGGTACAGCTTCTGGGTCTTTGGTCTCCTTTGCACACATGTCCGTGTTTCCTCTCCCCCAATGCCCTCTGACTGGAAGGTGGCTCATTTTCTTCACATGGACAGGGCAGCACCTGAGGTAGTAGAGGAGCCTTGGGACAGGAAATGGACACCACAGTTCATGCAGTTGTCCTGCCCCACCTCCCTGGTATTCCTTATTGTATTTGGGGACCTCTTAGAGAAGTCTAGTTCATATTGGAGCACATGGTTCGATCCAGTAGAAACACCACCCCTAGAGCAGACCAAAGGTTGTTCCAGCCCATGTCTGCCAGGGATCTCCTAGGACAGAGAGAAAGGTCATTGGTATTTTCCCCAACTTGATATTCATGCACCAGGAAAACCTAGTTTTCTTAATCATTTGTTACAGATCCTTTATTCATAAAGTGATTGAAGCCTTCAGAGGCTTTGATCCCTTCCTCTGCCTTGTCAAGGAATGAGTAAGAGCGGTGACGAGAAGCTCAGCCTCACTCAGAGGGGCTCAACACATGGTGGGACAGGAGTAGTCACAAGGCAAGGGTGTGTAAGACAGAGACAAACTCTAGACCGAGATGCAGACTCCAGCCAAGTGGAGTCTTGTGGTCTTGGTCCAAAAGAAACACTCAAGGGTTGACTACTGGTCTGTTTCTAATTTCCATGGGAAAGCTGGAGTGGCAGTATCTTGGAAGAAAAGGTGAACCCAATCCAGTATAACCATGTTGCACAGAACGTATAACCAGACAGCAGCTCAGTGGTGAGCAAGCTGCAGAGAGGCAGATGCCAAGGACTCCCGGGAAGGTGGCAGTTACTGACGGCCAGGCCTGTGTACTTGACTATAATGGAAACAGGGAGAATGTCCGTTCACTTTTAGGGCAGTTCTGAGTCATTATGTATAAAACACTTAGCTCAGTGACTAGCAAGAGCTAAGTTCTCTATTAGTATTAGTCTTTAGATATGATTTTAAAAGCAACAAGAAAGGTCTGGCAAGCGAATAACATAATGCCATCCTTTATAAAGTAGAACTGCAGAATCCTCATGAATTCCTCCCTGCAAGGTACCAAGATCACCCCATTTGAAAGAAACAGATTGGGCTATTTCAGTGACTTGCCCAAGAGAAATCTCAAGTTGTGGGGTCACAGTCACTAACAGCACCAAGCTTTGTTTTATTGAGCCATGTGGCCTTGAAGTAGACATCAGGATTCTAGAAAAACAAGACTCAAGGATGCCAGTTCCTTCATGCTGACTTCTCCCCGCAAAGTTGTGTGATTTTGTTACTGGTTTCTCATACAACTCCACTGATCACCTCTGTTACCATGTGGTCAGAAACAAAGGAGAGGGGTCCACTGAACAGCCTGGCCCCAGGAGTTGAGGGTGGAGCGTGACCTGCTCATCAGTGAGCACTGGAGGGATTACTGCATGCTTAGAAAACTGAGTGCAATATGTACCCTCCTTTTGATCCTGATTCAAACCAGCCAACACGTTAAAAACATACATCTTTAAAAAAAAAAATCTTTGAGACAGAAAAAGATGAGTATGGGGTGGGCGTTAGGGGTTACTTATAAAATGACTGTTCATTTTATAATTATGCTAGTGACATGGGGTTGTGTATTAAAAAAAAGTCTATGAACCCATACAAATATACACAAAACCTAACTAATGTAATTGAGGAACAGTAGTTTTTCAACAAATGGTGCCAGATCGCTTGGACATCCTCAGGCAAGACAATGAAGACAACATAAACCTCAAGCCTTCTATAAAAATTCACTAAAAACAGATCAAGTACTGAAATGTAAACATAAATCTATAAAATTTTATAAAAGTACAGGGAAAGTTCTTCAGTATCTAAGGCTTGAAGATCTTTTCAAAACTGACACCAAAAGCACAACTGACAAAGAACAAAGTTAATAAAGTGAATTTCATTACAATGAAACACTTCTTTGCAAAAGATCCTGGAAAGAGTCTGACAAGACTGATGACAGAGTGAAAGCAGTTGCAAACCAATTCAAGACAAAGTTCTTGAGTCTAGAACAAATGAAGAAATCTCAAAAAAAAAATTAGAAAATGGGCAAAAGACACAAGTGAGCATTTCACTGCAGTGGACACAGAGACGGAAAGCAAGCACAGAAGATATTCAGCGAGGGGGCAGTGAGAATGCAGACTGGGATGGGATGAGGTGTTAGCATACACCTATCGAAATCGCTAACATTTTAGTAATAAAGGTAAAGCCAAATGGTGACAAGGATGTGGACTGGATCTACGACACATCGTTAGTGGGCACACAGAATGGGAGAGCCATTCTGGAAAAGAGTTGGTCAGTTTCTTTTAAAATTAAACATATAGTTACCATAGGATCTAGTAATTGTGTTCTTGGGCATTTATCACAATAAAAGCAAAAACCTATGCAGGGATGTCGCTTCATAACAGCCCCAATCTGGAACAAGTCTACGTGAGTATCCATGTGTGAATGGTTAAGCACACCCTGATACCTGCATACCGTGCAATACTGCTCAGCAATAAAAGGAAACTATGGCTACACACAAGAACCTGCGTAGTTCTTGTCACTTATGCAGAGTGAAAAAATAATGCAACCTCAAAGGTTACAAACTTTCTATTCCATTCTTTAAATAAAATGAGAGATGGAAAATAGCAGTGGGCTGGAGAAGAGGTGGATATGTTAAGAAGAGGCATCAGGAGGGAGCCGCCTTGTGGTGATAGAAATGTTCTGTATTTTGATGGTTACACAAATCTACTCAGATTGCATAGATACACACACACACACACACACACACACACATGCATGTGTGCATGAGTTTGTAAAATCTAAGCTCTGTGGATTGTAACAATGTCCACCTCCCAGTTTCTATACTGTACTGCAGTTGTGCAATGTTCCGCTGCCGGGAAAGACTGGCAGAAAGGGGCACAGAACTTCCCTGAACACACTGTTTTGCAAAATCTGGTGAAACTGAAATTATTTCAAAAAACTAAAATTAGATCTTGCAGCGGTGTGCCCTGACATGGGCACTGGACGACACAGGACTGGGACTTGTCTTAACAAATACCAAAGGAAAAACCAAAGGGTAAAAGGTGGGAGAAATACATGAGAATTGAAAATCCAGGTGAAGCTGGGTAAGGACACATGGGGAACGTCCCCTCTAATTTAGTGTTCAAAAATTCCTAAAAGTTTTAGACAGTCCTCAGAGGTACTTAGTCCATAGGAAGGGCTCCCAAAGGCCTCCTTATCTGCCTAGTGCCTCATTCCCTGCTCTAACAAAGGAAATCAGATGCGCCAAATTTTTTCATTTACAAAGTTTTTATTATGAACTTTTATTAAGAGATCATCAATCACATTCTTATTCTGGCTCTGTTTACTACTTTCTCCCTTCCAGAATTCCCCTCCAAAGTTTATATAAAAATAGAAATTTATAAATATACACTGTGAATCACCCACAATTTTTACATAATAATTGGGTCAATGTTTTAAGTCAAATGACCACCGTTTCTCATCCAGAACAGATTCACGGCAGCCCAGCCTCTGAAGTCTCAGCAGAAATGGCAACTCTTCTCCAAATTCCACCTCATGCCGTGGCACACGGTGCTCACCAGGCTTGTTTGGGAGAGCAGTGGCAAGAGGTACTGCAGAATGGCAACTGGGACACGGTTGCTAAGAGCTGTGCACGTTTCAGTCCTGTACCCATCAGGGCTCACACCTGGACAGTATTAAGACTCAACAGGCTAAGAGACTCGACACCAAGAGCCTAATCACAGACTCTGAGGATCAGCACAGGCCCAGTTTAACTACTTTCAACTGTAAGCATCTCAGGTCACTAAAAACCTGAAAAACTTAATTTGGTCCAGAGTAGGAGAACCCAACTTTCTCCCCAGCACTTCTCTTCTGTTACTGACAGCAACATTTTCCTTCATGGCAGTGGTGGACTCCAGTCAAGAGGAAGGCCAGAGGAATGTGGGGCCAGCCATCGGGTCACCAAATTTCCCATGTTGTCAAATTCACAGGAAGATGGAAGAGTAAGAGAAGACCATGGACGTCAAGTCTACAGAGCATCCAACAGGGGCCTTAAGATGCTAACCCAGAGAACTTGATTATCTTGTTTACTTCCAGGTAGCGCTGGTTGGTAATTTTCTTCCTTGGATTTGGCTTTAAAATATTTTCCTTCAGAGATCAGTTAAAGGCCATCAGCTTGCCCAGCCAACTTCCTTATAAACTCATTTTTTTTTGGTTTGGAGGGTCTTTCTCAGGAAGCAAAGGACCAAACAAATTCAGACCTACTTTTGGGAGAACACATAGGCCTTCCATTCATGCCAGTCTTCCAGCAGACAGGCCAGGCTTCTCAGCTTTCAGAAGACAAGGCCCAGCCCAGCCTTCAAACCACGATCCCTACCCCAAACCTATTCTTTTCCTGGCATCTAAAACTGGGTTCCTCCAACCAGTTAGAACATAATACATCCACTGCCTGAGATGCCTGTCAGAGGAAAAGTCTTTTCTCAGGAGAGGCAGGACTGTGGGGTCTGGGGATGTGTGCGTGTGTCTGAGCACACCTTTCACAGTGGGACAACTGATAAACCTCTTAGAAAGTGTTGCCCAGGTTTAGGCTGTGACGTGTGGGCCACCTGTTTCCAACAAAATCACCTCTGATCATCTCAACAGGGAACTTGGAGCCCAAGTAAGAAGAGAAATAAGAATGAGGCTCTAGGACAATAAAAACAGTTGCTACCAACTGTGTCCATACAAAGGGTCCAGACATAGTGAAACACAAACTAGGCAAACTGCTCTTCTGGCAGTATACAAAGAAGCCAGAATCCCTTCTCTCCTGCCATCTCCCCTGATCTGCAGGTTTCAAAGAAATCAAATCCTGTGATAATAAATGAGGTGACTGGCTGTTCCTATGCCCTACAGGATGCCTGGTTGATTAAAAAAGCCTTCTAATTACTTTTATCTCTTCCTCAACCTAGACATCCAATGACAAGAGGTGATCTTAAGAGAGAGTTAGCTATTAAAATTGCGCCCTGTCACACTGTGGGCAGCCTCAGCTTGACCACGAAGAGGCCACCCTCTCTTCTTCCCTCGAGTGGCTTTAACTCCCCCTGGAGGCTGGTGTCCACATCCCTCTACAAGGCAGGCTTCCTTCTCAGCTCACGAGAGAGACCTAGAAAGAAGAGGAATCCATGGGGCCTGCCCGGTGGAGGCCTCTAGGGGAGAACAACTCCAGGTCTGTGTCCAGGATGCAGGACACTCAACTTCTACGGAATAAGAGATACATATGGGAGACAAGTAAGGAGAAGAAAATGGAAAGAATTTCCTCTCACCAGAGTAGCTTTCCCCAAGGTTCAGAACCACTGGGGTGCCTCTCTTTTCTGCCATGGAGCAGAGACACTGCCTTGGTTGACCACAGGGGTCACTCTGCACCCCAGCCTCCAACTCACTTCTTCCTGCGGATCTTGGGTTTCTTCACAGGACGCAGATAGGGGTTATCGATGACATTCTCCTCCCCATTCCGGTTTCCTGACAAGGAGGGGTTCGGTTGCAGGACAGAAGTGTTCTCCTTCTCAGCTCCAGAATCGTCCTTTGAGCAAAAGCCGAAATAAAGCAAAACACCAATGGCATAAGGAGAGAGATCACGCCCATAACACAAGTAACTATCACCATCCCTTTCATGGAAAATCAGAAGGCCATGGACCACCTTCTTTCTGATGTGTCTGTCTCTGTCACTGGAAAATGGCAGTGGCTGCCTGTGGAGGAAGGTGAGAGAGACAGCTATGACAGTGAAGCTCAGAATATAAAACCTGAGCCTCGTGAGAAGATAGGGATGTGAATTAGAAAGAACAAAGTCCTGGCAAGGCCTGGGGAGCAGCGGCTATAAGTCAGATGCTTCAGAGAGGAAGGCCAACCTGTGGGGAGAGAAGGAAATGACCCTGGATGCATTGCAGGACACACAGACAGGGTCAGAACTAGTCATGGGCACAGGGCAATTTCTGGACCAAAGTTAACATAGATTATAACAGATTTCCCCTGCAAGTCCTCAAATGTCTGGTACTTGAAACATGGTACCGATGATCCTATGGCAGCAAAGACCAGAAACTTGTGTGCTAAGGGTTTCTACCAGGGCAAAGCAAAGCTACAGATATCAAGACAGAGGCATCATCAATAGTCCTCTGCACTGCATGGAGATCTTTCATAGCTTGTTTTGAGGAATGTGTGACTTAGCAAAAAGTCTCAAAATTATAAGTATTCAATAGGATCCCAATTAAAAAAAATATATATATATATATATATATATTTTTTAAACACATTGGTATGTAGATATACAAAAGAGGAATATGTTGATTTTTTTTTTTTTTTTTGAGACTAGGTCTCGCTATTTTTGCTGGGGAACTGCAGGCTCATGTTGCCGGTGGTACCATGGACTCAAGCAATCCCCAGCCCCAGCTTCCCAGGTGGCTGGGATTACAGGCATTTGCCACCACACCAAGCTTTTTTTGGGGGGACTAGGTCTCGCTATGTTGCCCCGGGTGGGTCTCAAACTGCGATCCCCAGTCCCAGCTGTGACTCCATAAACTGTTGCTTACAGGCACACACCACAGTGCCCAGCTCTTTTGTTGGTATTTTTAAAACTGAGCCTGGGAGTATGCATGACTGATATGTATTTATTTATATTCTCTATTTCCTAAAGTTCTTTAAAATGAGCAGAAGCTACAGAGGAAGCAGAGAAAACAAATCCCAGAAGAACCTGATATAGTAGCCTAGGCCTTAGTGACTACGTGAGCAGAAACTGGTAGGGCTGCGCCCTCTGGTGACAGACCCAGGGCTCTGCCACTGAGATTCTGCCTCTATCTTGAAGCAAAAGGCCATGACCTCAACCACCGATTCCACTGGATAGCAAAGTAGAGGCTGCTAATTAGATGGCATGAAATGAACAGTGTGGTCGCCAAGGTACTTGCTTGGGACAAGGACACCAGTCTCAGGTTCAATGAGCCTGAATAAACGGACTCACCTCCAGGTTTTCCTACCCGTCATCCACTCACTACCCCCTCATTGTTGTTCTCTATTCCATCCAGGGATCCTGTGCTTTCCCTTTACAACATCTGACCTTATAGGACCACAAGGTGACCTTCAGTCCCCTGGGGCTTCTGAGGCACTCTTGACAGTCAGTGCCCTGCCCCACAGTCAACCTCACTCATGTCAGAGTAGATGCTGGACACATGTCTGACTACAACTAGACCTGCCTTGGATCTTTGCCTCCAACCTTTCTAAAGTTCTTAAGGGTCTGATTTTGTAACTTACCCCCTACTTCCCTTATTATTTCTCTACGGTAAGCACCCCATTTTCAAAGTTAGTTAAGTTTACTTCAACTGTGCCTTAAGTGTTTCCTGAGATAATAAGGATGCTGAAAAGACAGCGGAGACTGCTGCTGGAGCATCCCGGGACTGCCTCCATCCAGCTCATTGTGTCTCATAGCCAAGATGTGGATCAGTCACGTGACAACAGGCTTCCTTCTCCCAAAAGACAGCATCTGGAAATGCGACTTTCTTGTCCCTTTCAGGGATGGGTAACCTTGAGATGGGAGGAGTAGGAGATAACAGAAGTGAGGTGTCAAGCTGAGATTTGTACAAAAAGGTCTGTCAGGAGTTCCTCACACTGGAAAGGTCAGATGCAGATAATGCTGGTGAGCTCTGTGGAGAACAAAGCCTAGAATCTGATCCAGCCTTGGCTTTCAGTACCACCTACAAGTCAACACCTCCCAGGTACCTCTCCAGCTTCCCAACTTGCAGGCTTGTCAACTACTCACTCAACATCTCCACATGAGTGCCAAACAGGTCCCTCAAATCTAGCATGCTGAAAACTGAACTCCCGGTCTTCCCTGTGCACAAAACCACTGTTCTTAAAATCCTCCCCCTCATGACCAACTCTCCTTCTGGTTGTTTAGTCCACAGCTCCACAGTCGTTGACGTTTCTTTCTCTGCCATCCCACATCTAACCTGTTAGGAAAACTGCTCAGTTCTTCCTTCAAAATACAGGTAGAATCCAATCACCTTCACAGATCTATGCAACCGCCGTGGTGGGACCCACCTCTGGCTCTCATCCAGATGTGGTGGTGACAGCTTCCTAACCGACACCTGCCCCCATCTACTCTCATGGTATCAGTGGCCCCCTAAAACATGTCCCTCCTGTGTTCTACACCCCTCACCCCCGCAACTCCCAATTTGCCCACGGAAGAGCCAGTCTGTGAAACTACCTACAAGGCCCTACCTGATCTGACCCCTTCTCCTTCCAGCCTCCCTCAGGCACAGCCACATTGGTCTCCAGGCTGTTCCTTTTCCAGAATACTCTCCCCCCCAACAGTCACCCAGTTCACTCCCTCAGCTCCTTCAAGCCACTGCCGAAGTCAGTCTCAGGGGACGACTGGCTGAACACCCTGTTTAACCTGCTGCCTCCACCCTTCTGCCTGGATCTTCTCACTGTTTCCACCCAAAGCACTTCTGCATCATCAGGCTTTCTCATGACTTATTCATATGGTCATTCTCTTGTTACCAAACACAGGCTCCTAAAGACAGCTGTTTTCTTTATTCTGCTCATCGATGTGTCCCAAGCACCCAGATCTTGTATATGGCATATACTAGGTATTGAATAAATACCTGCTGAGAAAATGAGTGGTGGTGTGTTTACGAAAGTAGAAGTTGAGGCACTGGAATCACCTGCACAAGACAGCTAGTTCAGACCTGAGGAAAAGAAGTCCTACTATGCACTCATTTAAAAGGAATACTTCCTCTATGTTCAAGTACCCGGAGGAACCAGAACCAGGTTAAACACAGCAACTGTCTAACATCAGAAGGGAGCTGACAGCAGGCCATCCTTGAGAGAGACACTGTCATTCACAGATGAAATAAATTTAAATATCAATTCACTGTAACATCTATAAATGCTAGGAAAACCACCTAAATGTTTACAGGAACTGGGTAAATGAAATGACTTCCATACAATAGCACACCACAAAATAGTGAGCAATGAAGGAGCCCCTAATACACAGAGAAGGGTCATCAAAATTTATTGATAAGGAAAAAAAAGCCAGGGGGAAAATTGTGAGATGTTATTTGTAACATAGAGTGTAACATAGGTGTATCTCTAGGATACACCAGAGATTGGTGACACTGGCTGTTCTGTTGAAGAAAAAGTGGTGACAGAGAATGAGAGAATCATTGCCATACATCTTTCTGTAATTCTAACATACAAGATTCCATTTCTCAGCCCCCCCCAAATGACAAGATCCAAGTGATCATATATAAACTGTTGCTAGAATCCAGTCTTTCTTATTTTTTTTATTTTATTTACTCATTTATTTTTTGAGACTAGGTCTCGCTATTTTTGCCCATGGAACCGCAGGCTCTTGTTGCCTGGGGTACCACAGACTCAAGCAATCCCCAGCCTCAGCTTCCCAGGTAGCTGGGATTACAGGCGCGTGCCACCACGCCCAGCTATTTTTTTGGAATTAGGTCTTGCTACGGGCCCCAGGTGGGACTCAAACCGCGATCCCTAGCCCCAGCCGCTTCATAGGCTGAAGCTTATAGGCACGAGCCACCGTGCCCGGCTCAAAGTCTTTTTTATTTGTTTTTTTGTTTTTGTTTTTTTTTAAGAAGAGCATGTGGTTAAGACAGTGTTGGAGGGAACAGGGGTACTATGAACCCCATGTGTCAGGGCCCTCCCTTCCCCAGGAGGTACATATGCCTATTACTATTTGCATGGATGACTCAGATACAGGGTGACATGAACAAAGTCACCTCTCTGAAAAATAGCATGGTCTGAATTTGAAGCCAAATAAGTTTGACTCAAAGGGTCAGCTTCTCTACTCCTTCCTGTCTGGTTTAGCTGCTCGGTATCCAGGAGTCCTCAGGCAGCCCCCAGCACTCTCAGCCTCAGTTCACTCACCACCATGACCTCACTTATGTCACTACCTGGACTATTCAAAAACATAGCTGCACACCCTTTAACTCTACTGTACTTACAGAGTGTGGTGATGTCTGCTTAGAAGATCCCTCCTCCTAAGGTGAACATCCTCTTAGTCCGTGACCAAACACGTATCTCAGACCAAATTAACTGAATTCAACATAGAAGAGGAGAGTAACAAATTCCTCAGTTTTATGCAAAGCCACGGCCTTCTAGTTCTAATTCTGAAAGGAACAATTCAACATTAAACAATCCAACTACAAGAACTGTGTGTGCAGGCAAGGCAAACCTTTGGCAAATAATCAAGATGCACTCAGCAGCAATCCAAGACCCAAGAGATCCAAGGGACGTGCGGCCCAACTACAAGCACTATGACATTTTCTGTTTAAAATGCAGGATTGATCTTAAAGGATGGTGGGATGGGGTAACCTGACTAAAGGGTAAGCTTTAAAGGTATTAGGGCTTCCAGCAGTTCTGGGACTTCAACTGGTACTCTCTCCTAAAAAGTAGGAGCAAGTGTGGGTTAATCTTTTATAACACCTCAAAAAGCAGGAAAGAACATCCACAAGTTGCCATGAGCACATCTTACCCACTCTACATAGACTATCTTTTTTCCTGGGTGAGACTAAGCATTCAGAGGGCTAAGGCCTCCACTTGGACACTAGATTCCCATACCCTATCATCTACCAAGGAACATCATTCCAAACTTTCTCTTCCTGTCCTTAATTTCCCCTTCCACCAGATCACTCCTATTAATATACATACATTTGGTTCTTGTCCTAAAAACACTGAACTCAATTAAAAGAAAAAACAAACCCAAAACACTGACCTCCATAATTTCCCCCTTTAGCTCCATTTAGGTTCCATTTCTCTCCTCTTTACAGCAAGAGTCCTTGAAATTATCATCTATGTAAACACGGTTCAATGACATTTTCTGTGATGCTACAATGATCACATCTATTGCCTTGTATGGCAGCTAACTGAATTTAGTTCTATTTGTATTAAGATTTACAGCCACATGTGGCTAGCAGCTACAGTAACAGACGAGGCAAGTCCATACTCACCAACTGCAATTTCTATTCCCCCATTCTCTGTGAATTTGCTCCAGTTCCTCTCTCCATTCTTACTGAAATTGCTTGTCAAGGACACAGATTACATTCACATTGCCAATCTACAGGACAGATTCTCAGTTCCCATATTACTGGAGCTAACACAACTTTTAAAACAACTAATTATTCTTCATTCCCAGAATCACCTTTCTCTATTGGTCCCCAGGACACCACAGTCCTCCAGTTCTACTCCCACCGCTCTGCTGTGCTTTCTCTAGTCCTGGGGGAAGAGTTCCCCCTTTCCTCTCCCTCTAAACAGTGGAGAGCCCCAGGCATGGTCCTTGTACCTTTTTTATCCTCACTTGCTCCCTACGAGAGCGCATCTATCCTTAGTTTTAAATACCACCCATATGCTGATGACTCCTCAAATCACTTCAGCAGATCTAACAGATCTTCGAAATCGCACTACTTATAACCACCCTACCACCTGACATCACCACCTGGAGAACCTGGAATAAGCATCTCCAATTTAACTTGAACTCTTGGTCCCCGCACTGACCTGCTCGACCCACTCTTCCCTACCTTGGCTGAAGGCAACACGAGTTTCTTGTCCTTCAGGCAAAAAACCTTATATTTTATTATTTTTGTCTCTCTTTTATCTCCTATATTCATTTTGCCAGTTGGCTCTTCTTTGAAAATAATCTAGAAAATGACCAAATAACTCTGATTATGTCTCATTACCTTCACTTTGGCCACTATCTCTTAGGTTATTGCGGCAACCTCCTCACTGCTCCCGCACTTTTTCTCTATGGTCTGCCCTCAATCTGGCATCCTGACTGTGCCTGCCAATGAAGCTACATCATGCTGGATCATCTCTGCTTAGCACATCTACTGCTTCCCATCTTACTGAGAAAATGCCAGGAGTGTAATGAAAGCTTTAGACTTGATTCCCCATGAGTCTTCCAACCTTGTTCCCTGTTACCTCCCCCTTATCCTAGCCACTCTGGTGGTCCTGCTGTTCAGGCCCCCCACCTTTTTTTTTTTTTTTTTTTTGGAGGCTAGGTCTCGCTATTTTGCCTGGGGAACCACAGACTCTTGTTGTCTGAGGTACCCCAGACTCAAGTGATCCCCAGTCTCAGCGGTCCAGGTAGCTGGGATTACAGGCATGCACCACCATGCCCAGCTATTTTTTGAGACTAGGTCTTGCTATATCTCCCCAGGTAGGTCTTGAACCTGTGGACTCAAGCGATTCCCAGTCTCAGCCTCCAATCCTAGGCTCGGGATTAAAACCATGCACCACCGTGGCCAGCTTGTTCAGGGCCTTTATAGCTACTGTTCTACTCCCAGATATGTGTAGGCCTTGTTTCCTTTAGGCCTTTCCTCAAAGGTCAGGTTCTCAGTTATCCTATCTAATAACATACCCCCCCCCCTTTTACTATTTTTCCTTAGCTCCAAGAGGAAAGGCTTTGTCTATTCTGTCTCTGACTAATTTCCCCACAGCCAACTCTGGCAGGTGTTTAATACTTGTCGAAGAATGAAAAAAAAAAAAGAACAACCCTTTAGGATATGGATTTATGTCTCAAGCTAGAGATAAGATCACACATAAATGTTCTCAAGCCCATCACGCAGGCCCTGACATAAAGCCAGAGGCCTGTGGCAGGCCACATTCAATTCCAAAAGGACAGACTGTGAGCAGTGCGCGTTAGTTCTTGAAAGCATGAACAGAGCAAAACCCACCGTGCTGATATGAAGAGGGAGATTCTCTGTGTCTGTCTGTTCATCCTGCTCTGAGGAATCCGTCTCTTCCATTTGTTGCATCTCCAGCTCAGATGGAAGAAGAGCTGTCAGGTAGGGGATGGTGAAAGGTCTGGCAGCAATCACTGGGAGATTGGAAAAGAGTACAATTCCACTGTCATGTCTGGCGAAGGCCTGACAATAGCTCAGTGGGCAGTGCTGCCTGACAATAAAGGTTAAAGCTCCAAGCACTTACCTTGTCAAGCAATGTCCATGGGCTTCATACCTGATCTCTTTACACTAGTCTGTGCCCTATTAAGAACAGTTACCACTCCCACTGCACAGATTAGGAGCCTGAGGTGGAGCAGGTAGATGACACCCTCAGTTCCACAGAAAGTGGCAGAGTGGGATCCAAACTCCAGTAATAACTTCAGAGCTCCACTTTCATCAGGCACACAACTAGGACTGAATCTGAACAAGCATCAGCTTAGTGATCTTGTACCCAAGGTCAATTTAACCCTCTAAATCTCACTTCTAGAATAGGGAGATTGACTGCTGAATCTGAAAAATTCAAGTCCAAATACTGGACTTGAGAACTCTCCTTGGACATGTATCTACCGAGGTAGAAGGCACTTCAGAAAAATAAGTTCCGTGTGGAGATAAGATCCACCAGGAAACAAAAAACAATCATACAAGCCAAAGGTGCTCCAATCGTCCTACAAAGGCAAAAGCAGTACAGGAAAGATAAACAGCACGCTCTACCAAGTCCTGGGAAATCGCACCCTCACCAAGGATGAAGAAATGGATCCAGAAAAGAAAAAAAAAAAAAAAAAAAAAAAAAAAAAAAAAAAAAAAAAAAAAAAA
>PVHY01011112.1:0-29368 GCA_004024945.1 Uropsilus gracilis | reverse complement strand
AAAGAAATTATTGATAATAAAAAGAAAAAATTAAGAAGTCTTTCTGTGCACTTCTATGATAAAACATGTTATCACAAGACACTTTTTTTTTTTTGAGACTAGGTCTCGCTATTTTTGCCCGTGGAACCGCAGGCTCTTGTTGCCCGGGGTACCACAGACTCAAGCAATCCCCAGCCTCAGCTTCCCAGGTAGCTGGGATGACAGGCGCATGCCACCACGCCCAGCTATTTTTTTGGAACTAGGTCTCGCTACGGACCCCAGGTGGGACTCGAACTGCGATCCCTAGCCCCGGCCGCTTCATAGGCTGAAGCTTACAAGCACGAGCCACCATGCCCGGCCACTCTATTATTCTTAAATATGGCTAGGTTTCAAGTTGGAAATACCTAGATTTGAATAATTTCTACCAACTGTGTGACCTGCATCAATTTACCTCATTTCTCGTCCCTATCAATTCTGCTTTCCTACAAGAGTGGTGGTAATAGTTCCTAAATGTTCAAGAGCCTCAGGAGAGGATTTGATGTGATATGATGGCTTATTCATGAAGTAACTTAACCACCCAGGCAAATGGCTGAAAAGAAATAATAAATGATGTGCCCCCGTGAGAGGGCACTGTGAAGGGCAAAGCCAAGCAGATGGCCTGCCAACTGCCCTTGCAATTGCTCCTTGACTCCAGTGCCTCTTCTAAGTCTCAATGATGCCCAGGGTTCAGTCACATATGAGGTAGCTCAGCGTAAGTCCAGTGGCCATCCTAACAGAGGCCGTTACTATTTTGGAGTCATCAGTTAGGGACAGGGCCCTTGAGACCTGGGAAAAGGAGTCAGAAATTTAAAGAACAAGGTGCTCCCAAGACAAGGACAAACCTGATTTGTTTCTAACAGGCTGAGAGAAAGAGAAGATAATGATTATCTCAAAAGACAAAAGATCAGGTTTGCCAAGGTGAGAGATCTCACATGGAAAAGTGCTGACATCATCTTTGAAAAGACTCTGAGTCTCTCCTGTCTTGGCCATAAATCGCGTGAGTGCCCGCTCCACATCTCGTCTCTGGGATGCAGCCTTTTCCCGCAGCACCTGGTAGTCCGAAACAGGTTCACGGTATGTCTGAAAAGAGAAAAGCAAAGTCTACAGTTAATACCCACAGGCTGTTCTGCTCTGCTCCTGTCCCTGCCTTGCAGTTAAGCTATGTCCTTCTACCCTCTACTACTAAATGACTCACTATGTAATTTAGAGAAAAAGGGCAGAAAGAAAATGACAAAAAAAAATTTGTTTTTACCTTGAAACTTAAGAAACATACGAATATTTATGCTAGTGACTGTTCCAGGCCTTCATTTAGTTCCCATGACAGCTGACTGCAGGCAGAGGAGGTGCATGTTAAAGTATGGGAACCCTTTAGGGGCACCATGACAGGGACCTCCTGGTTCCATCAATGTAACATGGTGTCCTGCAGTATGGCTGTTTAAGTGGATTTGTAGACTGTAGTGTCTTGTTGAACTCTCACAAAACACATTGTTCCAAAAGATTATCTTACAGAATTACAGACTGAAGATACTCATGGCAGCACTAGTGAAGAAGTAAATGGCAGGCCTGGACCCTCCTGCTTTCTGGCAATCACGTTTAGAGTGACAAGTGATTGTGATGTACTTGGAACAGGAAGTAGCCAAAACACTTAAAATTGTGATGATAAAGGTGTTATTTTTAACAATGAACCCAAAAATAACTATTTTTCATCAATATGGAGGTAGGGTTTTCAAAGGAGATATGTAGGGACATTTCCACTGTGTCTCTGTATCGTCCTACATATTTTTTTTTGGGCTTTGTTTTGTTTTTTGATCACCCTATGTATTTTTACTTAAAACAGATATAGGAGTTTTCTGGCTTGTTAAGTATCTTCCCAAAATAAAGAATTGAATAGATTTTGAACATACTTGTTAGAAATGTTAAAATGCAAGATCTTGTCATTATTTTTAAGGCAAATGTCTGATAAATTTGACAGAAAAATTTTAACAGAATTCATCAAAAAAGTTAACGAGAATGAAAAATTGGTTTATGACTTATGACATGCAATGATATAAATTTCTTTGTAGTATGTTTCTCAATGAAAGTTTCTCAATTAAATCATCAAATTGATCTTAGAATCAGACCTTCTGCTTTACTAGTCCAAAGAATTAAACCAAGGTTTCAAAAAAAAGAAAAGCAAATAGACGCAACCAGATGGCTGCCACTGAGAAGGGAGCGAACAGATTTTCAAACCTCTAATAAGGGCAATATTACCTTCAGTGTGTAGTTATATTCCACTATACTGTTATACTAGTTATATAAGTAAGCAGACATACTGAAGCATGTATATTTTAATTTCTATATTTTATTTTAATATTTTTGCCAACAGTGATATATAAAAGTTAGAGACTGTTATAGGTTGAATTGTGAACCCCTTACAAAAGCTACATAGAAGTCCAAACTCAGAACAGGATTGTGTTTGTAAACAATCATTGCAAATGTAATCAGTGGAGGTGAGATCATGCTGGGGTGGTGGTGGTGGGGAATCTTAATCCATTGTGATTGGTGTTCTTAAAAGAAAACAACCAGAGAAAAGCCACATGAAGATAGAGACTGGAATGAAATACAGTACCACACACAGATTGCTATCAACTGCCAGAAGTTATCAGTGGCAAGGAGGGATTCTCCTGCAGGTTTCAGAGGGAACAAGGCCCTGCCAACACCTTGATCTTGGACTTCTAGCCTCTGGAACTAAGAAAGTAAATTTCCATTGTTCTAAGCCACTAGGTTGTGACACTTCATTTCAGCAGCCCAAGGACATAGACACAGAGACTACAGGTCAAGGGCAACAGTTGTGTCGCTTCTGTTTTTACCCCATTTCCTTCTCTACCCCCTCAAGCATGGAGAAAAGTCCTGGAAAACTTGCCTTCACAGCTGGCACAAAGGCCAGATCTGTACTACTTAAGTGGTATGCAGGGGACAGAGGTAGTGTGTGGAAGATCTTGGGTGCTCTTCTGTATATCACACCTTCCCAAGGGGAAGTGAAACTGCTAGGCCAGCAAACAGAACACATGAACCACTAAGGACAGCTCATCTCATCCTAATTCAGACCTAGAGCTCAGAGTTCTGAAAAGTTTTATTTTATGACATTACTGTGTTTTATATGACCTTTCCCAAGACTTCAAAATGAATTTTTTTCTAAATTTTTGCCCTCCACAAGCGTGATAAGGGTTTAATAATGCAGATCCATAAGGAACTTACACAACTAAACAAAAACAAAACAAGAAGCCCAATCAAAAAAAGGGGAAAAGAACTAAAAAGACACCACTCCAAAGAGGAAATACAAATGGCCAAAAGGCACTGAAAAACTGCTCAACATCACTAGCAATCAGGGAAATGCAAATCAAAACCACAATGAGATACCACCTTACACCAGTAAGAATGGCCCACATCAAAAAAACAGGCAACAACAAGAGCCGACATGGATGTGGAGAGAAAGGAACACTCTTACACTGCTGGTGGGAATGTAAACTGGTCCAGCCACTATGGAAAGCAGTATGGAGGACCCTCCAACTAGTGAAAACAGAACTACCATTTGATCTAGCAATCGCTTTTCTGGGAATCTACCCAAAGGAGACTTTAATGTGGGTACAAAAGGATACCTGTGCTCGGATGTTTATTGCTGCACTGTTTATAATTGCAAGGACATGGAAACAACCCAAATGTCCAAAAACAGATGAATAGATGAAGAAGATGTGGTATATATACACAATGGAGTGTTACTCATCAATTAAAAATAACAAATTTGATGAATTTATGGAAACACGGATGTATCTAGAAGAAATCATACGAACAGAAACGAGTCAGAAAAAAAAGACAGAAACCAAATGGTTTCACTAATATATGGACAACCAAATGAAAGTACACAATGGGAGGGTGGGAACCAGGTGGAATGGTCAGGGAGCGGGTGGTGGGTGATAAAAATGATGTGAAATATATATACATAAATTATTTAATTAGAAAATTAATTTTTTCTACAGTGAAAATTTGAGAAAACCTACCAAAAATACACACAAAACAACAGAAGTCACCTATAACATACATTTTGTGGACTATCTTTCTAGCCGTTTCTCTATGTAGTTAAGTACTTTTGTGTTTTGGTGGGAGAGGCAAAACTGGTTGGCTTCAATTTCCTTGTTAATTACACTTTGGCTGGCAAACTAGAAAATATTAATTCTCTTTTGCCAAACTGTTTCTCAATGAGAAAAGACATTGAGTTCTGAACTACCTTTTCACCACAAACTTTTGGACTCCAGCCTGAGAGTCAGTGGAAACAGACTCTGCTTTCCAACAGCCTGCCCCGCCTACCCCTTGCCCTGTGTGACCCCCCTCACTCACCGGAGTTTTGATGTAGGTGTGGGGGTCAGGGAACTCGGGAAAGTGGCTGGGGATGTGTGGCGGGTGGGGGCGGTTCTGCCCTGCAGTGAGCGCCTTGGGGGTCACTGGCTGATTAGTCACTGGAGCTGAAACAGAGTCACAACCGGTTATTTCTCCACCCAAGGCTTTATATGTTTCCTCAAACCCTGCTTTTCTCAAAGAACGGTTGACCTCAACGTTCTACATAACTGGCACTTTGTATTTCCATCAGTAAAATGCCTTTAATAGATTAAAAAGCTCAGAAGCACACCCCAATGCCAAGCCCTGGTGAATGACTGAGTGGCATTGGGTAGGGATGTGTGACATAAAGAGCATGCTGAGGAGATAAAGCATTATAGTGGCTGTTAATTTTCTTTGCACAGATTTCAGATAACAAAGACATACAGAGGGCCCGGGAAAGGAAGTGTACATCAGTGATAGCTAAAGAGAATTGAGCATTTTCTTTCCACTACTATTTTGAGAGGAAAGTTCTTAAAAAGAGGCCAGCAGGAAATCATGATGGAAAAAAAGTCAGCGAATTCTCCCTGGGTCTAACAAGCCCAACTAGCCACGTACTACTCAGTTTATCTGAGGCAGAGATCACTAAACATTCTGTGTAAAGGTATAGAGAGTAAATATTTCAGGTTCTGTTTGACTCTGCTATTATTGTACAAAAGCAACCAGAGACAGTAAATATGACCATGGTTACTTACAAAAATAGGAGGCAGCTGCATCAGGCCCATAGGCTGAATGACCTTTGATTTAAGGAAGAACAAGACTTTCCACATTTTTAAACATTATTAATTGTTCTTCTGAGGCCACAATACAACTTCTCAGTGACACTTTACCTTTCTGGTGACTAAACTTCACATCCTAATTCTACCAGACCAGTAAAGATTACACTGTAATAATGCCAAATAACAGTAGTGACCCAAACAAACCCATTCCTGCCCTGTTCAATTGATTCAGTCCACAATCATTAACTGAGCACTTACTAAGTACCTCAGTTCAGAGTCACTTACGGGCAGTGATGACCATCCTCTGAGACCGTTTTGCATAAGCAGGGAGAGTATCCACATTGAAACCTAAGAAACGGGAAACCAAAAATCACTGTGCAGACCACTGGATATTGAACATGGAAAGGGAGTAATACTGTGGACAAACAGCTTAATCTCCCAACTCAAGAGATTTGCTACCACTCAAAAGAAGCTCCAGCAGAATCCCCCAGCAATGGGCCGGACACGGTAGCTCATGCCTGTAAGCTTCAGCCTATGAAGCGGCCGGGGTTAGGGATCACGGTTTGAGTCCTGCCTGGGGCCCGTAGCGAGACCTAGTTCCAAAAAAATAGCTGGGTGTGGTGGCGCGCACCTGTAATCCCAGTTACCTGGGAAGCTGAGGCTGGGGATTGCTTGAGTCTGTGGTACCCCAGACAACATGAGCCTGCGGTTCCACAGGCAAAAATAGTGAGACCTAGTCTCAAAAAAAAAAAAAAAAGAATCCCCCAGCAGGGAGGTCCCTTAAATAAGAAGCCTCTTGTGAAGCCCGGCACGGTGGTGTGTACCTGTAAGCTTCAGCCTATGAAGCGGCTGGGGTTAGGGATTGTGGTTTGAGTCCTGCTTGGGGCAACATAGTGAGACCTAGTCCCCAAAAATAGCTGGGTGTGGTGGCGTGCGCCTGTAATCCCAGCTACCTGGGAAGCTGAGGCTGGGGATTGCTGAGTCTGTGGTACCCCAGGCAACGTGAGCCTGTGGTTCCATGGGCAAAAATAGCAAGACCTACTCTAAAAAAAAAAAAAAGAAGCCTCTTATGAATGAGAGTTACTTTTAATTCTCTCAAGCTAAAGGCACACCAATTCTTGAGAAAATTCAAGAACTCTGATTGGGGCTCCTCTCTCACAACTCCTGCTCAGCTGCATTCGAGAACTGGAAAAGGGAGAAGTACTTACCCATCTCCACAAGAGTCACTACAATATCCGACAGGGTGGGCTGGGTCCTGGCCGTGTGCTCACAGTAAGACTTGGCACTCCTCCCAATCTCCGAAATGTCTAGGAAAAGACCAAAGGCACAAAATCTTAGTTCCCAAAAAGTTAAACATGAAATCTCCATAAGAGCCAGCCATTCCATTCCCAGGTGTACATCCGAGTGAACTGAAAGCAGACGCCAACAGATACTTGTACACCAATGCGTACAGCAGTTCAAGGGTGGAAACAATCCCATGGCCTTCAACAGACGAATGGGTTACAACATGTAGCATGTACATACAATGAACTATTGATTGTAACTTCAAAAGGAACAAATGTGACATAGGCTACAACTTTGATGAAACTTGAAAACATCACGCTCAGTAAAATAAGTCACATAGAAAAGTCAAATGTCTTAGAATTCCACTTAAATGAGGTACCTATAAAAAGTCACAGAGATTAAAAAGTAGATTAGAGATTACCAGAGGCTTGGTAGTTATTATTTATGGGTCTAAGGAGCTGTTTGAAAATGATGAAAAAGTGCTAGAAGTGGAAATGTTGACAGTTGTACAACACTGTGAATATACTTAATGCCAGTGAACTGTACACTTAAAAATGGTTGAAACAGGGCACGGTGGCTCGTGCCTGTAAGCTTCTGCCTATGAAGCAGCTGGGGCTAGGGATCGCGGTTCGAGTTATGCCTGGGTCCCGTAGCGAGACCTAGTTCCAAAAAAATAGCTGGGCATGGTGGCACACACCTATAATCCCAGGTACCTGGGAAGCTGAGGGTGGGGACTGCTTGAGTCTGTGGTACCCCGGGCAAAGAGAGCCTGCCGTTCCACAGGCAAAAGTAGCGAGACCTAGTCTCCAAGAAAAAAAAAAGGTTGAAACAGTAACTTTCATGTGTATCTTGCCACATGGTGGGTGAGTTTTTATTTCTCCTGCCTGAGGTGAATCTGAAGGCAAGAGTCGAGGGAAGGGGACTGAGCTCCAGTAGCATGTGGCTGCTACCACTCTGACGCCACGTTTTATACACACTAAAAGCCTCTTTTTCCTGAGGATGGGTACCTCTCTAGATTCCATCAAATATAAAAGGGGCCTGCTCTAGGGGCCTCATGCTGCAGAAGGTCAAAGCAAGCAGTGCTTGATGACAGAGAGGTCTAACTACAGACCACCTACTAACACCCTAAGCTCTTCTGAGCAGGTCATTGCTCCCAGCCTCCATGTAGGAAAAGAGATAGCATCTACTCACTTAAGAGAACATCTCATTAGAATCCTGTTAAAACATCTTAGAAATTCCCCAGGTGGCAACTAAAATATCTTCACCTGTCTGGTGCATTTCTTACATGAATCAGATCCTGAGACTACAAAATACCCGTAGCCAACTCAGAAAACAGTACAGAAGACTTTGCTCGACACCTACTCTGAGACTGGGATTGTTGCCAACAAGCACACCAATTCTGACAGCTGCTTATAATTCACCCCAGTTCTCCACTTTGATGTCCAGAGCTACTGACAACATGGAGGTACCCGAGGTTCAGCAAGTCCTCATTCCTGGGCTGAAGGGGCAGACTTCTATACCAGTTTCAAACCTTTTATTATTATTTTTTATTTTTAAGAGACTAGGTCTTGCTCTATTGCCCAAGGTTGTCTCGAACCCGCACTCACTTGATCCCAGCCTCAGCCTCCCAGGTAACAGCGACTACAAGCACATGCCACCATGCCCAGTTTGGTTTCAAACCTTTTAGTTCTAATATACATAGGTTCCCAATGCCGCTATTTTAGCTCCATTCCTAGGCAAGATAGCGAGACCTACTCTCTTAAATAAATAAATAAAATTAAATTAAAACTTTTTTGCCTCTTTTTATAAAAATCAGATGATTGTTCACATTAAAGAAGACAGCACCTGTTCATGGGTAATGCTGACTCTCCAACAAAACTGTTATTTGAGCATAGAGAATAGATGATAGTCTCAAGAGCTATAATGCTCTCAGCATCAAATGTTTAATGTATGTATCTCATACACACAACTCCATGAAGTGAAAATCATTATCTCATTTCACAAGTGAAAAAATGAGGTTCAGGGTGTTAGTGACCTATCACCGTGATTAAGTGGCAATGATTTACATTCAGAATCAATCTGATCCTTAAAGTTTTATAAGACACTTTACTATGCTCTCCTCAAATTCTAACAATATCATAATGCAGGCCACACAAATACTTAGAAGGTTTGATGTTTTCCAATACTCACAACTCTGCAGCATCTCTGTCAAGGTTTCCACGGATGCTTTCTCAGCACTCTCAAACCCTGCTTCAGTCAGCAAGGAGCTCACAACCACTTGCAGAGTTCGCCTCCGGGCCAGATGGTAGTTATCAGCAGGGTTTGTGGATTGTTTACTTCCAGATCTCTGTGAATCAGCAGCCCAGAAAAAGAATTTTCAACCACATAGTTCATACATTGTCAATGATAAGCAAAGGTTCTCTTGATAAATACCTATTTATTAATGCTTAATAAAATGTCATAACCCTGACGTGCAGACTTGAGATCTTGGCCAACGAGTAATAACTTGTAGAGTTAGTTTAGTTTAGAGTTTAGACTTAGTTTAGAGTTAGTAATAACTCTAAATACGAAGATAACTTTCGGCCTACCTTAAAAATTTGAATTCCCATAACATAAAATGGCTGTTTACTTTCTATTTTAGTAGGTTATCAGAATATACAGCAGAAAAATATGCACGACTGAATTTATGTCCATCGCCTACACACACACAAATATTCTCTCTCTTTTCTCCCATTTCCACACCGTTTCAATAAGGAAAATTAAAACAACACAGTATGTTAAATAGAGGAGGGCAAAGGATAACAGCACAGAATCAGAAAAGCTAAATATTTTGAAACAGGAATACCGCCCAACTTTGGCTGGCCAATAAAAAGGAGAAAACGGCCTCTTAAGACCAATCAGGAGGTGTTCCGGGTTCCCAACCTCCCCCAACAGGAACGAGCCAATCAGTACACAGATCCACCAACTCAGTAGGCCGCCGCCAAGTCGCGAGAGGGGGGGCAAGTACGACCTGAAAGACCTTACTCCACTCGTAGCTCATGATGGGGTTGGATTTCTGGGTATGATATGGCTGCACAGGCTAGAGGAGACTTAGAGAATGCCCAGCCTCTCTCGGCTTCCTACCCACGCCTCCCGCGCTTACCGTTCCGGAGCTGCCGGCCCCGGCTGTAGCCGCCGTGTCGGCCATCTTGCTCTGGCGTAAGGTGCGCGAGCGCAGGGCAGGATGGGACTTGTAGTCGTGGGGCGGGAGGGGAGACGCAGGGGAGGGGCGAGGAGGGAAAGGGGAGGGGCGAGGAGGGAAAGGGGAGGGGCTCGCCCTGCTGGGCTTTGTGAAACCCTGGTATGTAGCGGGTGCATCTGGTGACCCCGGCGCACTAGACCCGTGGAAGGGAAGGGTTCTTGAGCCCTGAATTAAGCAGGAAAATGCGCGCTCGATGTAACATTTATTTCAAGATCAAACTGTTTCTCAGAGTATGTCCTTGGAATGTTCCAAACTTGCTTAATTGTTAGTACCAGCTGGACCCAGTCCAGTAGTCTCCCAAGCGGGAAATTTGGGGAAACTCTATTTTGTGCTGAAGGCCCCGCATCCTGCTACTGGTCCAGTTGGCTGTGATGAACTTAACCATCTAGTCCAGGTCCTCACTGTATCCCACTGCCTCGTCGTCAACGAACCCGCATGTGATGCGGATAGCAGGTTACAACATGTGCTGTCCCCGGCCCACCTTATTCTTAACAGCATTGCAGTCACGCAATTCCTGGGTTTTCAGCCCTTCGGGGTTCCTTATGTGGGGTCCTTCTTCCTACCTCGTCTGCGAGTGCTCAGCGCAGGTTGGAATTCCTTTTTTTTTTTTTTTTGAGTCTAGGTCTTGCTATTTTTGCCCGTGGAACCGCAGGCTCACGTTGCTTGGGGTACCACAGACTCAAGCAATCCCCAGCCTCAGCTTGCTGGGATTACAGGCGCGCACCACCACGCCCAGCTATTTTTTTTGGAACGAGGTCTCGCTAGGTTGCCCCGGGCAGGACTCGAACCGCGATCCCCAGTCCCTGCCGCGCTCCATAGCTGACACAGGCACGCACCACCGTGACCAGCCTAGGTTGGAATTCTAACCCTCACCAGCTATGAGATCTCCCTGTGCCTTAGTTCCCTCCTCTGTGAAACGGGTGCGACTGATAGCGGGGGAATAAGCTCAAGCACAGTGCCAGTGGTTTTATGAAAGGTTTTATAAGAAACAGCACCTGGTGTTGTTTATCTCCTTCGTGACCCGAGGCGGAGCAGTAGAAACCCAGCAGATAGAAGTCTAGGAACCCGACTGCGGGCGCCTGAGCACCCGCCCCCTCATTTTGGGCACGTGGGGCGGGGTCTACAGGCTTGGGGGCACCCGGCTGCGCCGGAGAAGCAGAAGCCCAAACACTGTCAGTGCAGAGCACCCAGCCTGCCCCTTTGTCTCCTCCCGCCCCCTCGTCCCCACTTCCTGCCCGGCTTTAAACTCGGGATCAGCGGCGCCGCTCGGACTCTGTAAACAGACTGCGCCTGCTGGGTGGAGATTGGTTCTGTTTGGGCGCTAGGGGGAGGGGTGCACGCCCCTCTGCGGCTGGAGGTTGCGACCTCACCCCTCACACCACCACCACCTTGCCAAAGACTGGGACCTGAGGCGGCGGGAGAGGATGTCTGCTGCCAAGATCTATGCTCCGAGGGGCTCACCTGCCTAGAAGGTAGGCTTCTGGAAAAAGGGCTGGAAAAGCTAAAATAGGTGGGGTCATCACAGTGATCACCCCCTCCGCCGGTTGAGGTTCAACCTGGACGATTGGGTGCGGACTGGAGGTGGGTAGATTAAGGGGGTCGTCCTGTCCTCATGACCTCCCTTGGCCACCAAAGCTCGACTCACTTTCCTTCAGAATAGCAGAAAAAAAAAAACACCCAAGCTCTTGAGCCCTTTGGCTGACCTGCAAGTCAAGTGACTTCACTAGATTGTCATCACTTTTCTTCCTTTAGCGATAAGGATGGGAAGGGTGAGTGGGAAGGTAGAACCAGTGCGGGCAGTGAGTCTTTGGGAAGACTGGAAGGCGTGCGGGTCCTCCATGTTCATTCCTCTGTGGGTCTGCTGTGTGATGCATGTGAGGTCTTAGCCTCTTTGGTGTCTTTTAAAAGTGTCAATAAAGGAAGAGGAGTAACTGAAGAAAGTGGTTGCTGTCACTCAGGGAGCATGAATTGACTCATTTGCTGAATTGACTCATTTGCTCGTGATGATTGGGTATCTGCTATGTTGTCCAGGATGCTAAAAGCGGAGAGGTATTAATCATTGACAGCTAGTGCCCGACGTCAAACAACACAGAGAAGGGCCAAGTGTGTTGTTGGGGTGACTGAGAAGGCTTCAGAGAGGACATTTGAGTTGCGTTCTAGATGACTAATTCACCAGGTGGAAAAGTAGTGGAACATCTTTGGAGGCACATCATCGTTCCACAGAGCTGCACTGAACCCTGACAATGATATTGGGTGTTGGGATAAAATGGGAACCCAGAAACAGTCCCTGTTGTCTTTAATCCACTGTCTTGACATGAAGAAGAGGTAGGGATGAGCAGGATGAATTCTGGGAAAGGCAAGTTTCTGGGCTGGTCTCCAAGAAGCTAGAAATTTCCAAGGGTTGCAGCTGGGAGGGTCCAGCTGGGATGACAATCCACACAACCCAGGGCACCCACTCCCTGTCCCTGGACACTAAAGACTGCTCTATCAGAGTTTTCTATTCTCCCTAACCCCCTCCCATACCCTTCAGTTCTCTTAGAATGGGATCTCCCATTGCTTTCCTTCAGGCTCTTCTCTACTCCTCTGAGAGGTGACTTACATGGCAATTTATGAATTCATTTTGCACCTTTTTGCTGTTGCATGGACTCAATGTTGGGAATATAACACATCAGAACTTTTTGCCTCCTGGAATTTAAAATTGAAAGCATCACTTAGAATTCCTGCAATTCTAAGTGCAGGGTCCCTCTCTGTTGCCTGAGACCATGATCTCCATGATTCACCACCTGTCTCATCCCTGTTTATTTCCCAAGAGTTCAGAATACTCAGTGACCCTTAGATAGCATAGTATAGCATTGTCAGGTACTCTTTCGAAGTGTTTTAATGAGTTCAGTGCCTTGTTTGATCCTCCTACAGGCTGATGAGAAAGCAGAAGGACCACCTCCATCTTGTAAACCAGGAATTCAAGCCTAAAGGAGAAATCGTTTTCCAAAAGGGCAATGCAAATAAATAGTTGAGCTGGGATTTAAACCCTGGTCACTTGTCACTTGACCTGGGAGACACTGTTCTAAACCATTAGACTAGCCTATCTCTTTGACAGACCACATGTGACCTAAAGGCTTAAGACTTTCTGAAAGGGTGTCAGTGCTCCTGTGTCTTGGGTGAGCCAGAAGACTGTGAGCAGCAATCTTAGCTGAGCTTGGGGCTACCCAGTAGTTCTGGTGTGGGACTGTGGGGATGGAGCAGAAATGATATCCTCTCCTAATGGCTGCATGTGTGTGTCCATGTACATGTGTGCCTGTGTAAGCCTCATGCACCAAAAGAAACAAACCAAACCATGGTTTGATGCAAGAAATAACTGAAAATGGATGTAATGCTATAGAATCTGTGGAGGTGAGAAAATAAGACCCCTCCTTTGTTAGGCATTTTTGACTCTAGTAGAAACTCTCATATATTAGCTGCCAAGAGAAACAGTCCACCTGATAGCTGAGCAAGAAGATGGTCAAGGAGTAAGAGCTGTCTTAAGAGGCTTACCCCTCTTCCTCATGACTGCTGCCCTTCAAGGCTAGCTACATCTGTGTATCCAGCCTGATGCCTCCAGGCTGACTGGGACAGTACCCAGGATGCTAGCCAGGATACATGACAGTTCTCATAGGTTGAGCCATTCCTCTATTACCTTTCAGAAACCCTGGCTTTCTCTTAAGAGCCCTCTGTACAGGTCTAGAGTCCCTGAGGCAGTCCCTCTGTGCCTACAAAACACTTCTCTTTGAGAGAGGGGTGTGTGTTGTGGGGGATGGGTTGTTGAGGCTGAGACTGGGGCAGAGAGTGGCCATATCAAGATAGCAGGTAAGCAGGATATGAACTTGCAGAACTGTACAGACCTGCAGGCGGTTCTCTGACACCCCCGCCCCTGTTCCCCCCTATATAGGGTGGGGTGAGGTGGAACCCATAGCAGGCCCCAGCCCCCTGCCCCAGGGGCTCTCTTGGCTAGGAGAACAGGTTGTACTTTTGAGAAACCACAAGAGGAAGCTTAGGGAGGGCTGGGGGTGGGGAAAGTTCTGGGGTCCTTGCCAAGTTTCCTTCTCTGCCTAGCAGTAGGTGTGTTTATTTTGGTGTGTTTCTCTTGCCCTCAGAGGCATTTAATTTTCAAACTCTCTGAGTTCCAAAGAACTGTCAAGGCCTGCCCGTTACCTGCTGTGTCCTCCAATAGCATCTGAAGTTCTCACAGGGACCACAGGCAGTCCTGGAAATGGTATTGAAACAAGAGACCCAGTAATGTTGGCTTGCACCTTGGGTTCGAGCTGGCTGGGAAAGGCTAACTCTCCTCCTTGCTAGGGTTTCTACTTTTTTTTTTACTCCAGTGCTCTCCCTACAGCTCTGAGGCCCAAGGAATGTAGTTATGATATCTACTGAGCTTGCCAGGCGTTGTCTTAAGTTTATTACCTGCCTAGTGCACCTAATACCACAACTCCAGGCAGTAAATCTCTCACTCCAATTTAGAGGGAAGAATTGAAACTCAGAGAGGCAAACCTTGCTGGGCCCACGACTAGGCCCAGGGAGTGGCAAAGCCCACATTTAAACCCTCGTCGGTCTGATTTAAAAGCCCCTGCTCTTGTCCTCTAACTCTGTTTAGAGGACAGATCTGTTTCCCAACATACCAGATCCTGAACAACAGGAGGTGGCTACCCAAAGATGTTTTTAAAATGCTGCTAGTGTGGGGAGAGGATGACTCAGGTATAGAGCCAGAAAAGGTTTCTTTTTAAAATATGTAATGCTTCATGAATTTGCGTGACATCCTTCGCAGGGTCATGCTAAGCTTGGATTGTTCTGCTTTTAGTCTAGGTGCTACCCAAGTGAATACTCAAACAGATTCTTTAGAAGTTAAAGTGTTTTGGTTTTTTACTTTTTTTTTTTAAGGGGTAGGTTTAAGAGATGTCTGTGTAGGCGCAGGTGGGCAGGATATCTGTCTCCTTTTTTATATTTTAAAAGTGCAGATTTATTAGATAAAGGAGAAAGGAGAAAGAGGTGCCCACATAGTCATAGGTGGACGGGAGCACTGCCTGTGCTGCTTTGCACAGGAAACAAAAGGGTTTGGAAAAAGAAAAAGAAAATATTTTAAATAAATGGACAGCCAAGTTTAAACAAACAAACAAAAAAAGATGCAGTAGGTGAAAGTTTGCAGCCAGACTTTGGAAGGCTGAAGCAAAGGGGAGGAAATGTGTCCAAATATTCAAAAGGTTGCTTTTGGAAGTCCCCAGGTGGGTGGGAAGTGGGGGGACTTATGGAGGAATAGGAACTTTATAACAAATAATTGCCTAACCTTCCCCTCCCCCCCACAAAGAAGCGCATTCCTCTCCTATGGGGATGGAAAACATGAGTCGTAAGGACTTCAGCTGCTGAGAAGACCTCCAAATCCCTTCCACCTCTTAACCTCTCGTTCAGTTGTGCACTAGCTTCCCCCACCACGTCATCCCTTGGCTTTCTGGCACTACCGCGTTGGGGCGGTTCCCTCTCTTTCCACCAGGTGGCGCTGTTGTTCAATGTGTGACTCCAGGGCGACTGGATTGGGTAGAGCCCACAGATCCTTAAAGCCCCTGGCTTGTTTCATGGGGTCTCTCCCCCACCCATAGCAAGGCCCAGAAAACCACTTAGCAGACCTAGCAGAGCCCCCATTCACTGTGCTCTGAGGCCCCCTCCAGAATCAGCAAGAACGCCTAGACCTCTTCCCAATAAGGCAGGCCCCTTCCCTGGCTTTGGTTCTCCTACAATGTCTCCTTTCCCGACTTTACTCTGCCCTTGAATTAGAAGGACCATGGGAGTGTGGGGCTGGTAGGAAGCAAGGCCAGCAGCCCTCCCAGACCAGGCAGGGTACCTAATGTGGGAGTGCTTTTTATACCCTTTAAAGACCTGCCTCTCTAAGGGATCTCAAAAGTCACATCTCTTTGAAACTGTTTGCCTGCAGCACCTACCATTCTCCCACCCTGGTTGAAATACCTTCGGGATCATTACTTCTAAGGAAAGAGAATGGGGAGCAGACCTTATCTTTAGAAGGAAGGGTTGCCTGATGCGTGGTTGCCCCTCATCTGCTTTCTGCTGCCTCAGGCCCTTAGAAAAGACAGCCATTGGGCCCCACTGGGACACACGGAGAGGGTCCCAGGCAGGGCAGGATGCAGTTACAAACCTGGCAACTAGAGGGCACTGTGGAGGACCAACCCGGGAAAAGGCCTTAACTAGTCGCCTTTTGAGCCACTAGTAACTGGAGTATTTCCCCCAACAACCGTAGGGGTCAGGACATCCATTTTATAGATGAACAAACCCAGGCACCAAGGGTTAAGCTGCTTGTTTCTGTTCACACAGTCAGTCAGCAGCTGACTGGAAGTCTGATTCTTCCACTGGGCTATGGAACTTGTTCACACAGTGCGTGATCCTTGCTTTCTTGCTTTCACTTATGTAGGAGTTACAGAGCCTGGACTCAGGGGAGAAAAAAAACACCCGGTTTGAGCCTCGTTCACTCCTTCCTGGCTATGTGACACTGAGTTTCCTCTTCTGTAAAGTGGGTGGTAATTTTCCTCTGAACCTCACAGCTCCTTGTGAGGACTGGTCATGGCAGCTATTTATTGTCTGCTGGCTTTATGACAGTGTCTTCTTTCTGTGTCCATGAAACAGCTGTAGGAGGGTAGGACTATTGTACCTTTATGGGGAAGAAACTGAGGCACGGAGTGGTTGCACGGAGGAAGGTCTTTCAGGGAACCCCTGGCTCTAAACTCTCACACGCAAGCTCTGCCACATGGTGAGTCGAGGGTCTCGTAAGTGATGGCTATGTTCTTATGTTATTTATCTCCTAAACTGAGCTCCTTAGGGTGGGTATGGGGGCTACCCCAGAACAAAGAGGCAGTCCTGGTTTCTTTCCTCACCATCCCACTTATGACTTCATTTCATTCTTTTTTCTAAAATAAAAATCAATCCATAAGGTCTGGCCTGTGGTCAGAGAACTTGAAGTTGGGTCTGTCCCAGAAACTCCCAGTTCTGGCCCCAGCTTTGTCTGCTCCAACTCACCCTCCCTTCACTTCCCTCCAGGCTGCTCCTCCTGCCCCCTCCCCTGGGGGCCCTGAGTTCTGGGAAAGGAAGCTGGAGTAGGGCCTTAGACAGATGCAAACTTTGGGCTCCAAATTTGACTCCAGCTGGAGGTGTTAGAGGCTGTGGGAGGAGGAAAGGACTGGCTGGGGGAGGAGAGGGGAACCCAGAGGGCCCCTAGGCTGCCTATCCCAGGAAAGGCATCTGTCACTTCTTCACAGGCTCCTTGGCTCTGCATTATTAAGCTCTCCCTGCTGGGTGCTGAGGAATCAGCTCTGAGTAAGACCTAGGGGAGGCTTTATTCCTCTGGCATGTAGAGATCACAGGCTGTCTGGATTATGGAGGGAAGCGTGCTGTTTCCTCCCAACACCAGGCCCCTGGGAGTCAAGGCTGCTCTTTCCTTTCCTCCCAGCTCAATTCCCTTTCTCTAAAAAGTAGCTGCTACAGAACCACAAACTTGGAGACCATTCAGATGTGGAATCTATTTTCATCTCACAGAGAGAGAGGTTATAAACTCTCAGATATACTGGGTGGCTGAGCATAGGCCAAGCTGTAGCACATTCCAGTTTCTCCCAAGCCCTGTCATTTTTCCGTCCAGTCAGCTTTTACCCTGTGGTCCTAAGACCCACTCCATCTTTTCTGGGATTTGACTTGAGTTTTTCTCTCAGGTCTCTCTTGGTCTCTAAGAAAACAATTTTTTCCTGCCTTGGCTGGGCCCAGCCTCTTGGGTTCTAGCTATCGACTGGCATCTTCCTGGGTGGTCCCCAAAGAGTCTTGCTTCTTCCCAGTATTTCATCTGACATAACTTCTGGATATCAGTTTTTGATTCCTTGTAGGAATCGATACTGTGAGTTTTCTCTGGACCAGCACTTCTTCTCCTCATATAGTAGCAAAGATATGGGCATCTTAACAACCCATCTATGCACAGGGCCACTGATCCTTGCATAACATGGCTTTGAGCTAGGTAGGTCCATGGGTTCACAGATTTTTTTCTGTAAAGGCAGTATGGTACCATGGATGTATTTCTTTAATCACCTTTTCTCTAACTTGCTTTGTGGTAATGAGTACAGTATTTAAGATCGGTAATATACGAAATATATGAGCATTGACTATTAGCTTTGTTTGTGCAGCTTCCAGCTGACAGTAGGCTATTTGTCATTTGGGGGGAGGAGTCAAAGGCTGTACTAGACAGGGAGTTAGCACCCCTAAACCCCTGAATTGTCCAAGGATCAACTTTGCTTCTGTGTCAGGAACCTTTGTAGGTGCCTATGTATACTGGATACTGTTTGTCAATAAGTGCATAATAAATATATACAATCATGTGCCTATTCCTCACAAGAATTCTGTTAGGTTCCTTACTGTACACATGAAGAAACTGAGACACAGAGGTTAAATAACCTGCCCCAAATCTTAAGTCGGTTAGTATTAAGAGCCTGGTGGAACCCTGACCTGAGTCAGATCTCAACTTTTCAAGTCTTTTGTGTGCCTTATGCCCACTCAGAGAGGTGGGATGGGAGGGTGGGGGTGTCAAAGGACACCAGGTTCTCTGTTGAGACTGTGTCCTGAGCAGAGGACAGGGATAGCAGGCTGCTCGGCCTGAATGGTGATGGTGTATCTACATCTGTTACACGTGTCAGTGTGGTGGTGTGGGCCCAGGCTGGCCCAGTGTGCTCCTCTATCCCCTGTTCCCATTGGAGCTCAGGCTTGTCCCCTGCACCAAATGAGGTAGAAGGGAAGGCCCAAGGATCGCCCAGCTCAACCACAGTAGGCAGATCAGGTGTTGCACAAGACCAAGGAAGCTGGAGTGGGTGGTGGCGATGTGAGCTTTGTTAGGTGGGGCTGGGGATCTGACCTATCTAGGGAGCCCTGGATGAATCAGCCGACCACAGCTGCCCCAACTGCAGAATTGGTGCATGGCTTTTCCTCCTGCTTCCCCACCCCCCATGCTTGTTTTCCTTTCCTTTCTTTCCCTCACATTCAGATTTTGTCAGGGGTGTGGCACCATTGAGGTGGCTGAGGGCACAGCCTGGTTTGTGGTTCAGCTGGGGCCTGGTGGAGGTCCTGCTTTGCTTTAAAGATACTCCATCCAGAAATGGACAACAGCCCTGGGTGTATGCTAGTTCCCTGTGCAGAGGCCAGGATTACATCTAGGAGTCCTGGGCTCACCCACCTGGAATATTCGTCCAGAAACATCTGTCTCAGACATCTCATTCATTCCTCATTTATGCTAGAGTCACATTTTATGCAGCCCTCCTTAGGTTCAAGGTCAGTATAAAAACAATCCACATCAAAATGATGATTCAGTTGTAAACTTACTAGTCAGGTTAAATTTTAAATAGATCTGTTTAAATAACTCATAAAACATAGTCTACCTAGTTTCTCTCCCACATCTAGAACTCTCTTGCTTTCCCTGGATCACATGGCCGTGTCTTTGGTAAGGGGCTTCATTGTAGAAACAATATGTAGGTCTCTTTGCTTTGTGGGTATCTGCTCCAACAAACCTAATAGGATTTTATGACAGTTAAATATGCACATTTAGGAATACAGTATGTGTATTTGCCTGTGGGCTCATCACAGCTCTTGGCCACGAGAAAACTGAGTGACATGCTGTGGGATTCTATAGGAAGGAACAGTTGCTTTTCAGGGGATTAACCAGGAATTTCTTCTCGAGGTGCCATCTGAGAAAATAAAGAGGCATGATTTGATGAGAAATTACTCAGGCAATTTTAAGTGATGACTGCTTTTGTATCTTTTTACTTTGCTGTACATCTGAGTTTTTCATTGGATGCCATCTTTTAGAAATAGTCATTTTTCTCATTTGTATGGCACTTTGGGTGCCTACTTTTTATTCTTTATCAATGTAATTCAATTCTTATTCTTTCTAAAATGATAAGTGGCAATTTCTAGAATTACTATTATTTTTAGAACAAAAATTATTCTTAGTATGACCGCTCCTTGATTTTTTTTTAAGGGTTTTAAAACTCCACCCACACATGAGAGCAAAGAGATAAAAATTCAAGTGAAGGTCCCATTGCAAACTTTCTGGTCTCAGGAAGACTTTTAGTTTTGAAGGTGTAGCTCTTGTCATTTAATTTCTAGTGTAAAATTGTAATTGAGAAAATAGGAAATGATTAATCTCTTTAGAGTAATAAAAAAAACTCACTACATTAACATAGCTTCACATTTTCATATTAAATAATATACCCCCCCAAAAAAAACCCCAAAACTAGAAGCATATTTTACACTTTTGCAAATTTCTTTAGTGTCTGGCCTATTAGAAGACAGTGCAATGATCACTGCTCCTGCTTTAATCTGTGGTCATGTTCTAGCTGATGTAGACAAGGACAGTCTGGCTTCAGACAGATGTGTCAGTGGAAAGGGAGGATCTGTGGGGGTTGATCTTGAGTGATACCTGCCCTAATGGGATGTAGGGAATGTCATGATGAAGAAGCTGAAGCAACAACATTGGCTTGTTTAGTTTGGATTTTATTTAGTAGCTAACGGGGAGTCGTCAGAGACTTATGAGCAAAAAAGTGATCATCAGAGCTGTTTTGAGGTGATAGGGCAGTAGAAAAATAATAGAATTGGCAATAAAGAAGAGTCTCCAAGAAGTATTGAAACTAGAGTGACATCAGTGGAAGTGGAAATTAGGGGGTGATTTAGCAAAATATTTTGAAGGCAAAAGTGATAGAACTTACTAATTATTTGTTAGGAAGGTATGAAGAATCATCTTCTTTGTGAAATTACCCTGTACCTACTCTGTCTGGCACCATGCACACTTCTGAGGTGAAGTCCATTTCTCTGTGTTGTAAGCTCCTGCTTGCATGCCTTCTTTCTCTTGAAGAGACCGTAGGTATTCAGTAAATAAATAAATGAGCAGAACCGAGAACTACCCTGGAGTGTTTTTCAGCCTAGATAGCTGACAGAATAATGGTGCCATTAACAGGAATTTTAAAATCAGGAGGAAACCAGGAGAAAAAGATGTTCATTAAGTATCTTTTGAGTGAATATAGGAGGAGAGGTCAAACTGCATACAGAGAAAATAGTGAGTCTTGAAATACACTGTTCTTTGGGCAAGGAAGTACATTTCCATTGGTACCGGACAGTAAGAAGAGACTCTCTAGCAGAGGTAGCTCTGTTTATTCCCAGGTAATTCAACTTCAATTAACTGTTTCAGAACTAGAAATATTTCATGTTAATGCATTTTGTACACATGCATACAAGCATATGTGCACATACATATACATATATGAAGCAAACATGCTTCGCAAAGTGATAGATACCTTTACTCCAGATAATGACTTATGAAATTTTCTTTTTCATTCTTAATTTTTTTTTTTTTTAAGTATTGATCATGTTAGCATCATGACTTCAGGTCCTGGGAAACTTTGGAAAGCACTAAGCTGAAGAGGTGGCAGTGGGATTATTGAATTGCTCTTAGCCTCAGAAACAGACTGTCTCAATACAAGGCAAAGAGTTTGAAGAAGGTGGTGAGGTCCTAGACTCCCAGGAAAGATGGAGAATCAGGTTTGGAAATGGGTAGAAACTGACAAAGTGCCCATGGGCCAGGCAGAGCAGCCTACAGGGAACAGAGAGCAGCTAAGGGACTCCTCTGCCTGGCTAGGCATGGGGGAGTATATAGGCAGCACCTCCAGTTTCTACAGTTCAGGTCAAGCAGGCTGATCCTGGATTTGCAGTAGGGAAGAGGGAGTCCCTTAAAAGGAAATGGTGATATTGTTGTAAAGCACGCTGGATACTCAGAAATCAAAAGAGAATAAAGTCTACAAAAGATGACATGGACACTTAAAAATGTCTCCGACAGTGAGTGGTATTCTACCTTGGTAAGGGACCCTGTGCCCTGCTGGTGGCCTTGTTATGTGACAGAACATAACAAGCTGCTCCTTAATAGCTGGGTGTGGTGGCGTGCACCTGTAATCCCAGCTACCTGGGAAGCTGAGGCTAGGGATTGCTTGAGTCTGTGTACCCCCAGATAACGAGAGCTGCGGTTCCACGGGCAAAAATAGCGAGACCTAGTCTCAAAACAAACAAACAAACAAACAAAAAACAAACAAAAAAAACCATAACAAGCTGCTTCAGAGAGCAGCTTGACTTTTTTTTTTTTTTTTTTTTTTTTTTTGAGACTAGGTCTCGCTATTTTTGCCCGTGGAACTGCAGGCTCATGTTGCCTGGAATATCACGGGCTCAAGCAATCCCTAGCCTCAGCTTCCCAGGTAGCTGGGATTACAGGCACGTGCTACTATGCCCGGCTATTTTTTTCGGAACTAGGTCTCGCTATGTTGCCCCAGACTGGACTCAAACCGTGATCCCCAGTCCCAGCCGTGCTCCATAGGCTGTTGCTTACAGGCACGTGCCACTGTGCCTGGCTAGCAGCTTGACTCTTAATTATCAAAATCACATACCTCCAAGATGCCCCCACCTGCTGTCATAGCAATTACACTTTTCAAGATCCATCCTAATCAGATAATTCTAAAGGTAGAACAAATTTTGACCTCTGTTTTCAGCAAATGTTATATACAGTGATAAAACTTTGAAACAGCTGAAATGCCTCAAAGTAGAGGGTGGTTAACCAAAGTGTAGTGTAACCGGTAAATGGGATGTTATTAGATAGCCATCACAAATCTCAATTGCAAAAATACATTATAACACAAAACATACTTATAGAGTAATGTTAAGGGGAAAAATCAGGCTTCAAAATTATACATACAACATGTGTACCACTACGTATTTGACACAGACATACATAGAGAAAAGGTGGGAAGGACATATGCTAAATGTTACCAGCAATGGTTGTATTTAGGGGCAGTGGAGCTCTGAGTGTTTTTCTTTTCTAGTTTTTACCCCTTTTTCAAAAGTTTCCAACTCTATAATGATGTGAAAAATGCAAAACAAGTCATGAGTTGTGTTTCCATAAGTAATAGAAAATCAGTCTTAGTGTCATAGCATCTCAGTGAGAGACATTAGGTAACCAGTGTAAGGTGGGCATGAGGAATAGGGCATGGTGTAGCCTGAGTGGTCATATCTACCTTGCTCCCAGTACTCACTAAAGCCAACTGTGTCTGCTTGTCCTTCAAATTCTGTGGGTTCAAACAAACTGAAATACCTAAGTGGCTCTGGGGTGACCAGTCGTGCTGTCGTGGCAGTTGAAGATTGTTCCTGGCGTGAGATGACTTGCTTTTAAGACCCAGTTACCCATGGCTGTGCCTGGGCACAGAGTGAGCCTCAAGTATTGGGAAGGCATTTCTTTTTGAGGTCTGCTTTCTCCTCGTACCTTTGGCAGCTAAGAGCAGTGAGGAACCGAGGAGGGGAGAGTAGGGAATGGACTGGATCCCACGGTAATCTGCCTTCCCCAGCTCAGCAACAGAGAAGGAGGTGGAGTCTGGATTTCGCCCTAAGATAAGGAATATGAGCAGCTGACAGGGGAGATCAAAATAAACAGCTGTGCCCCCAGGAGAATGAACTCCACATTCCTTCTCTGATCCTACCCCCAATCCCCACTTCTCCCATGTTCTTCCCCCGCCCCTCATACATGCACACTCAGCATCCCCTGGCCTTGACTTAGTTCCCTTAAACCTTCCCACAGCTACCCCCTCCCTTAACTGGAGACTCTGGGGCCTCTCTCCAGCTGTCTGGGAGGGAGTGAGTGCTCAGGACAGGTGGCCGGAGGCGGATGGAGGGGACCTCTTCCAGGGCCGGCCCCACCTGGCAGGCTGGGCCACCCTCAGACTCTCCCATGGGCTGCTCCAGGAAGGCCCAGGACAGAAGCCAGCCTGGCTGTGATGGTGAAGCTGGTGGAGCTGAGGCAGGACCGAGGGCAGTGTGTGGTGAATGTAGGGCACAGTATGTGGAGTGGACCCTCTGGCTGGGTCTGCAAACATCTGGTAGTCCTCTCTGTGGGTGGGCCCTGCCCTCTGGGAACTCAGAGTTCACTAGAGAAATCAGCAGCTACAAGACATGTCTCTTGAGGTAGTTTATGGCAGTGCTGGGAGGTCATGGCTCGTTACTATGTCCAGGGGCACTCCAGCTCCAAGGCATCCTCTGCTAGTCTCCATGTCTTCTTCATTCAAGGGACTGCCCATACATCCAGACAGCTTTCTAGAATTTCTGGAACTTAATAATCAAGGAGAGAGAAAGAGCAGATATTTGCCAGCCTTGTGTCACTGGGGGTGGTAGTGGACACTCCCTCTGCATTGTCACCCCTATGTCACTTCCATCCTGAGCAGCGAACTTCTGCTGGACCTGAAGGGCTTCAGGGCAGCACTGGTTACCACCGAATAGTATTTCCACATGCAAAGATGGAAGGACTCTGGACATAATGCCTATAATCTCTGAGCTCCCTGGCTTCTATCCTGTGCACCTAGATGGCAGCACTTTGGCAGCATATGGGTGGGTGTTTGCCCTGAGGTATGTAGGGTCCCTTTGCCCTTGGTAGGAGGAAGTAGTGGACTCAGAGGCTGCCCATTGGCCTGGCTGTCTGGGCCATAGGGTACTCCCTCTAGCCCTCTATGCCCAGTGAAGGTGCATAGGTGACTCTCACTATCCTCCAAGTCCCTAACTGCTGGCAGCTCCAGGGGAAGGGATTTCCACTCTACTTTTGATTTCTTGAGATCCCTAAAGTGCTCTAATGTCCCATGTCTTCAGCATGTCCTGACCCTGGCATCTCCTCCCTCATAGCCATCCCCCAACAAGTAGTCTCAATAAATGACCCCTAAAAATAGCCAGGACCAACTACATCATTTACAGGACTCCTATTCAAAAAACATGAGGAGTTTCCAAATGGTGACAACATGGCATTCAACCAAGAGGAGGGCTCTTCTCTCACAGAGTTCTGAGTGATGGCATGGGTTGCATGGTCAAGAAGCCAACCCAGTCATCCTCACACTGATGGGACACTTGCTGTCTGCCCGACACCATGACTTCATCCTTCCTCTCAGCAGCTTTGCATCCATGTGCAGATGAGGAAACTGAAGGATTAGACAAGCCACATAACTTGCTGAGGTCACCAGCTCTTTCGGGCTAGAGTTGGGAACGGAACCCAGCCCGTCTGCAGAGCGGGGCTCTTAACCACTGCTCTGGGCAGCTCCAACCTGCAGGAGGAGTAGGGAGGTTGCTGGGCAAGACAGCTGCTTCCCCTCCTCTTCTGCCCTATCAGGGGCAGGAAGGAAGATGAGGAAAGAAACAGCAGCTGACATTGCAGCTAATGGTAGCGGTGGAAAGGAAAGCCAACCCAGACACAAGCACTAGGCTGGGGTCAGCAGGAGGTAGGCACAGAAATTGTATGAGCTGGATGCAGCTGATAGATAACACAGCTGTGCCTTCCACCCTCTCGCCCAGTGTGGGCATCACTGAGCTCTTGCCTCTCTCCTCTTTGATAGCACCTCCAGTGCAGCCTCCTTCTTCCTCTTTATGGCTGTATTCTCTGCTCCCCCACTCTCCCCTCCACCCCCTTTCCAACATCCTCCACTGGGGAAGTGACTCAGCTGTGTCCTCTTTATCTCTGTACTTATCACCTCAGTGTTAAAGCCATGATTTCATGAGCATCTACTATGTGCCAAGCATGCTGCAAAGTACTTTGTATTTCACCTTGATTCTCCTCATAAATTTGCCAACAGTTACTATTATCCTCATTCTATAAAGAAAGAAACGGAAACTTAGAAAGGCTAAGAGGTTTTCCCAGAGCTGAGGAGTGGTGAAGAGGAGACTCAGGCTCAGATCTGAAGTCATGCAGTTCTGCCCCTCCTCGTTGCGTTCCCTGTAGGACAAAGCCAGCCTGATGTGAATTCTCTGAGTATGAAGAACTTTTGCTAGTTTGAGGAAGAGTCAATTCGAGGGAAGAACAAATTGTATCTTGTGAGGGAAGGAGACTTTATTTTCACTTCTTGCCTTCATTTTGCACTGGTGGGGTGGGATCAGGGGGTATCTTGCCTACTTGGAAGGTCCTCATTGACACTTGGGAAAGCAGATCTGATGGAGTTAAGTGATAGGGAGTTGAAAGGTTGAGGACACATGTGAGGAAGACACCCACCTCAAATGTCTTTTGCCTTCTGGCACCAAAGAATGAGCCATTGGTGTTGGAGGATACAATACTGCTTGACAGAGACTCCAAACTCAGGGGCATAGACAAAATGGAGGTTTCTCAATACAGACCCAGGTGACAAGTCAGACCCTTTGATAATGTCAAGGACCTGTGCTCTCTCCATGGTGTTGCCCCTCACATCCTTGGGTGTTGAAGACAGCACAGCTCACACCTCCTGGTCCCATGACCTAGCCAGTTGAAGGGACCAAAGGGAATGAGGGGGGCACTGCCCTTCCTTTCCAGGACATGACCCTAAAATTGCTCAATCAACCCTTTGCTGTCAAATGCTCTACCACTGAGTTATACCCCCATAGTTGTCCCTTTGACCAGAAGTTGATCATGTGCTGTACTTAGCTGCAAGGGAGTTGGGGAATCCTACATATCGGGGCCCTTAGAACAAGAGGATTAAGGAGGGGAAGTGGAACTAACTACCAGCAGTCTTTGCCACAGGATCTAGGTGAGAAGGAACCCAGAGAGCCTGTATCACATGTGGCAAGATGGCTCCCTGAAGTGGAATCCAACAGAGAGATGTGTTTTCAAATGTTCTCTCGAGGGAAAAACATGGGTGCCCCCATGGCAAATATCCTTTCCTGGACTGCCTCATCTCTGTTCAGAGGTAGAGGGTTTGATTCTTCCTGGAGAGGGGGAACCCCTTTGAGGTTCTCCTTAAGCCCTTGTTCCAGGATCGCTGTCAGATTGGGGTGAGGCACCACAAAGAGCAGTGTTTGCCCTACTTGTCTCAGATAGGGCTCATCACACACCTCAAGGTCATTGAGAGGCTCAAGTATAATCATCTCAAAGTCAGGAGGTGAAGATAGTGAGAGACAGAGAGTTCCAAAACTCACAGGCCTGCCAAGGTATCAGATAGACAGTGAGCACAGTTGAAGCAGGCGATCAAGTTTTATCAAGATGAGGGAAACAGGTCTCCTCTCTGTAGAGGTGAATCTTCAGGTGGCTAGATGCTGACAGGTAGCCTTCTGGGTCTAGTGTTTGCTCCCTGGCTCATCACTCGCCCACCCACCTACCCACTGTCTGTTTAGTGAGTGCCCATCATGACTGTGCCAAACACCATGATCTATGATCTCATGGGCAAAAGAGAAAAGAGCAAAATGAGCACCATCCTTCCTCATGGAACATATAAGCCCCCAGTTTTCCCTGTCCCCTCTGCCTCCCCACGGAGAACAGACCAGGTCAGCATTGCTCTGAGAGAGCAACCTTGTGGCTTAGAACACAAATGACCCAAAGGGAGTCTGTGAAAGCTCATGGCAGGCCCTCCCTTGGAGCTGATGCCTGCCATCTTGGGGCAGCAGTCTGCACTTTGTGGGGGTGTGCCCGTGGGCGGGGTGGTGGTGGGCATAGGCATTGCTGTTTCACTTCTCTCTCACACACCAGAGTGGAATCTGTTTATTCTCTGTCAATCAGGTTTGTGATTTCGCATCTGAGCCTAGGGGAGGACCCTCTCTCACCCCCTCCCTCAGCCCTGGCTTTCCTTCCAGTACTCTTGTTTGGGTGGGTTCCCATTCTTCCATTACCTGTTATCCCAGTTCACCAACAGCACCTCTGCTCCAGGAAAGAGGATAGTATGGGGAGTGGAAATCTGTGTGGGGACACTTCCTCTGTGGGGCCTTTGGTCTCTGAGGTGCCTCTCTGGGTCCCTCTTGGCCTTGCAGTTCCCTCAGCTAGTGTAGAAAGAGAGGCATGATGCCCTCCCCTCTTCAGAGAGCTGCCTTGGCTCTCCTTGCCCTCAGAGTATATCCCAGACCCTCTGCCATGTGCCTGGACCTCTCTCACTTATTTGCTGAGTCCTGGCCTACTTACTAGATCAGGCCCTGCTGGTTCCCACCGCTACCTCTGAGTGGCTCTCCAGTGTGAATTTGGCATTCTCTTGCTCCTAAACAGTGCTAACGACACAGCTAAGATGAGAAGACCTTCCTCATTGTGAAGGGAGGCCTGAGGTCCTCACCAGATATCGTGTCTGTTTTCATTCCATGACCACTGAACCTTCTGTCTCTACCACTCCCTGGCTGTGTGGTCCAGGTGAACTCTTATCTCTCTGTGCCTCAGCGTCCTTATCTGTCCGTAAAGGTGATAATAGTACCTACCTTTCAGGGTGACTAGGAGGTTTCAGGTGCATAGAGTTTGGCCACAATTACGACAGAGGTTCACCTTTAAGAAGATACTAACTGGGCCAGGCACGGTGGCTCGTGCCTGTAAGCTTCAACCTATGCAGCAGCCGGGGCTGAGGATTGCGGTTCAAGTCCCGCCTGGGGCCCGTAGTGAGACCTAGTTCCAAAAAAATACCTGGGCATGGTGGCGTGCGCCTGTAATCCCAGCTACCTGGGAAGCTGAGGCTGGGGATTGCTTGAGTCTGTGGTACCCCGGGCAACGAGAGCCTGCGATTCCACGGGCAAAAATAGTGAGACCTAGTCTCAAAAAAACCCCAAAAAACAAAAAAAGAAGACACTAACTGAAATTTTAGGTCCCAGGCCTTGTGTGTAAACCCAGGGATCTAGGCCAAACAAATAACCTCCAGAGTCACATGCCTGCATCCCTGCACTTAGGGTGGTCAGGGAGGGTGGCAACCCTGTCTGCAGTTCATATTTTTGACTTTTCATGTAGGGTTTTGTATTAGCAGGTGTTCAGTAGATGGTGGTGAATGAATAAGTAGATGCAGATTGACCTTCACAGACACCCAGAAATAGGGCTCCCCAATTATTACCACCTTGAAATACAGCTGCTTCTCATTACTCACAGCAGCTATGCCCTTAGGGTTGCTGCAGACATCAAATTCAGGAACACTGAACCATTGCTCTGAGTGTTAGCTTCCTTCAAACCTTTAGTCACAACTTTCCCACCCACTGATGGGTAGAAAGCCTTGTTTTAAGTGCATTTCCATTTCAAGATACCTTATTTAATACCACTACTGATTCATTAACATGGAATTCACTCTGGCAGCACTGTGACTCAGGCTTAAATGAGGCAACCAGGGGGTATTTTTTTCTCTGTAGGAAAACCCCTAGGCCCCGGGACAGTATGAGGACCATTCTAAACTGCAAAATCAACAAAAAGGCTGAAAGTGCCGTAGAGATAGCACAAAATTGATGCCAGAGGATACTTGTTGACTGCACGAGAGCCAAACTGAGATGGCAGAACGTCGCCTTCTTTGAGCTCGACTGCGTGGGGCCGCTCCAGTGTTTCAGGGCTCTGTGCATGCTTGTGAGTAGCCGTGATGGCACGTGTGTACTGACTGGGGAATTGCAAATACATTTTATTCACTAGGCAAATTTGCAAATATGGAAGCCACAAATGGTTGGTATATAGCTGCTGCCCAGAGCTGTTCCCAGCCCTCCCCTGAAATTGAGCCATCCAAGGTTTGAGCTGGCAGGGCACTCCAGCACCCCTGCCAACTCCTGGGCCAGCACCCATGCCTTTCCACTTGTGCACTCTCTTGAGTGGATGGTGAATTTTGATGCCCTGGCCAACACCGGAGGAGGACTGAGGACGCCTTGCTCTGCCCTCCCCCCTCTCTCT
>PVHY01011111.1:0-49213 GCA_004024945.1 Uropsilus gracilis | reverse complement strand
GTGGGTGGATGTGTGTTTGCTAAGAATTAAAAGTAAGGTCTTGGTTTTGCAATAATGTATGTTTATGTTTTTTAATTTATCTAGCATTTTTGAATGAAGCATGCTTTTTGAGTCTTCAGATTATTTGTTTACCTAATGAGGCAATGAAATATCCTCTGTAATAAACTGTCTCTTTAAATAGCTCTCCAACTGACTTTCAATTTTTATGTATAACACTAAGCAATCTAAAGCAAATACTATTATTGTTTATTTGCATTATAATTATAAATATTGGAATGACATCTGTTTTGAGAAGAACAAGTATAATGTCTATATATATATTTTTAAAAACCTAAACAAATGTGAATATTGTGTATTTTAATCCTGGACAAGAAAACTTTCTTCAACATAATTCAAAAGTTTAGGTAATTGTTAATCAGTAATAAACTAGGGAACATAAATCCTATTTAAGATTATCCCTGATGATGTTTTCTTTCATAGTTTAAATTAATTTTTAAAAATAGTCCTAAAACTTGCTGTTGATGTCTGAAAAAATCTTAAGACATACCTATGAGAATCCCAAGAGGTCAACAAATCTAAAATGTCTATTACATTTTCTCATTAGTTATTACATGACAGCAGCTTCTTACCTTAACGTTTTTTTAGTATAACTAATTCACTATCTTACCTGCCTTTAAATTCCTGTGACTGTGACAGTTCACATCCTGGATATCACTGACTTTTTGGAGGAAAGGGGGCGGGAGGTAATAGGAAAATATCTGTTCTAATAGGGAAATATCACTTTCCCATCAAAAAATTATTCTGAGAATGAAATCATTGAGAACCATGGTTAAGTACTTCTCTGAATATTTATGATACATTCTTGCATGTAAGTATCTAACAACAAAGCTTGACTATCTGAATATTTATGGTACATTCTTGTCAGTATGTAGCAACAAAGCTTGACTATCTGAATATTTATGATACATTCTTGCATGTAAGTATGTAACAACGAAGCTTGAGTATTAGTTCTTGTACTAATAGAACCTAAGTACTACTAATAGTACTTACAATTTTAAGTCTATTTTTGTTAAAAGGGGCTTACTTTCTTTAGCCTGTTCATAAATTGCTATTAGCATGAATTAGCTACATAACATTTCTTATATTCAAGCTATAGGAGTCGGTAATCAAATTGCTAGTCAGATGGATATTATTTTGAAGAACAGTAGTGGGCTTTTTTGTGTCTTTTTAAAAATAAACATTCAAGTTACATTTTTAGATAAACCCTTTTTTCCTTTGCATTGACCTTCATTGCATGTTTGTTTAAATAATATAATTAAGACCTTCATGTTTTTAAAATCTCTCTAAAATATGAATTGCTTTTTGAGGCTGGAATGTTTCAATTTTTTACTGTAGGAAATGCTGAAGAAGTGTCATCTTTGCATGGAATCAATAGTACAAGCCAAAGATAGACAGGCTGCTGAAGCAAACAAAAATGCCAGCATTTTATTAGAGGAGTTAGACTTGGAAAAGGTAATAATCTTCATATGTGAAAATAGCTACTTTTTTTCTCTGTTTTCTTTCCCCTAATTTGTAATCTACTGCTTTTGTTTGGTTTTGGATTTTGCCTTCAGTTATGTATATGATATCCTCTCCAGGTTTGACTCAAAAAGTGGAAAGAATTATGAGTATTTTAAATATCTTAAGAGACTTTTTTTGTAATCAGGTTAACAAAATTACAAAAGAAATACACTGATCTAGAAGCCACTTTAATATATATATTACTTAATATATATATTAAGCCACTTTAATATATATTAAATATATATTAATACATATTAATATATATCTTATATATATTAAAGTGGCTTCTGGAAAGAATCCAGTTAAGGTAGTGTTTAGTGCTCAATTTAATCTTATATCAGCTAGTAATCTCTTACTCCCCATCCCATTATATACTCCATTCATTCTAGATCTTGCAATTTATTATCAACAGGTATGTCAGAAATACCAAAATACACTAACAAGACATAACCAACTAGGGACATACAGTGATTTAGTGTAATGTTTATGGGTACATTTTTTAAATGGAGTTTTCTCTTGGACTTTTCTCTTTTAGGCTGACTACTGAATTATTCCCATCTATTGCCATGGGGAGTAAAATATTCCCAACATAAAGTTTAAAAGTCTATAGCTGTTACTTTAACCCTTCCTATCAATAACTATTATGCTGTACAATAGAGTAAGTAATTATGCCAGGAAAAGAGCTGGTTGGCATAGAATATTACAGGATACATATTTAAATTTTTATAGTAAGATTAAAGGACCTATAAAATTTAGTATATCCCAATTAATTTGTATATACAGTGATAATTAAAAGAGACCACCTTTTTATTTTGAGTCAGGTCTATTTACTGTAATTGTTTTTTTTGTTATTTGTTTTTTTTGTTTGTTTGTTTTTTGAGGCTATGTCTCGCTATTTTTGCCTGTGGAACCTCAGACTCATGTTGCCCCGGGTGCCACAGACTCAAGCAATCCCCAGCCTTAGCTTCCCAGGTAGCTGGGATTACAGTCACGCGTCACCGCGCCCAGCTATTTTTTTTGGAACTAGGTTTCGCTACGGGCCCCAGGTGGGACTCAAACCACAATCCCTAGCCCCGGCCACTTCATAGGCTGAAGCTTGCAGGTACGAGCCACCGTGCCCGGCCTATTTACTGTAATTGTTAATGTCATTAAATATATTTCATCTTGCCTCAAGAAATTATAAATTACTGTAAACATTGTTCTAATTTAAATATGAAAATACACTATATTTTCCCCCCAAAAATTATTTAAAATTTTCATTTAGGTTCTAACCAAGCTAATACTAATTTTGTTGTTTATTTTCAAGTTTAAAAGAACATGGGCACATTAACATTACTGTTATAATCTTTGTAAATTCTAATTGACCTCTTCTCATATTTTCATTTAACATTTAATGCCTACCAGGCAATATAATAAAGCCAAGTTGTATGGTACAATATGTATTATTTTAATCTTCTCAATAGAAATATTATTACCCTCATAATACAGATTGAGAAACTGAATATGTAGGAACTTAAATAATTTGCCTAAACTATACTAAGACTTGAACTCTTAAAAATCTTTAAAATTTTTAATCCACTGGTTCCCTCTCCCATATTTGATATAACCTACCTTGATTTGTGCTTTCTTCCTGTAGTATTAAAATATCTTTATATTACTCTTCTTCTAAAACATCTTTTGTATTACTCTTCTATTTTTAAGTTTAATTCAAAATAATAGTTATTTTACAATATTTTTTGTTTTATTAAAATGGGAAAAGCAGTTTTTCTGTACCTAAGACAGTTACCTATGAACATTTAACAAAATCCTTAATTTTTAATTCCTTTGTTGTTTATATATTACACTAAATAAATTTAATGATGTATTGCATATCTGGGTTACAAAGTATTAGCTTTTATAGGAATTTCCGTTATTTTTCTTCCTTATTACAATAATGTATTCATTTTCAAGTATGGGGTATGAAAAATAACCAAAGAAAAATGTATGCTATCATTGTAAGGTAATTAAATTTTAAAATTTGTATGGTAATATAAGTCTTTACTTGAATAAATTACATATAAAACTTTTGCTATAGAGTATCATCGACCTACTCAGACCACTTCTTAATCACTTTGATTTTATTATTTCTCTTGGTCACTTTTTTGCTCATGCTACTCTAATCGTTCTGTTTGCCCTTTGTCTTCTCCTTTGAGTGTCAATTCAGAGATCCCAAATTATTGTCTCCCACAGATAGTACTTTGCTTTATTTTCTTATATTCTAAATATTGTATGCTACTTAGTTATTTTTTTTTGTCTCTATCACTAAAATATGTGCACTACAAAATGGTGCCAACTGTGTTGCAGTCACAATAAATATTTGCTAAATGAAAATATCAATCGTACATACATGATGGGTGTCCTTTCCAAAAATTAGTATCATGAATATTAATTGCCTTCTCTTTTGCAATAACTGATGAGTATTATTAGTTGATAGAGATTTAAAATGCTGCATAGCAAGTTTGTTACCAGTTTTTTTTGTCATTACATAATAATGCTGCAATAAATATCCTTATATTTATTTCCTTATATTGTGGTGCTTTTATTTTTATTAAGTTTCTTCACTTTGGTTTGTACATTGTTTCAAATTTGATACTTTCCAGAATATTTTCTTACTGTCATCAACAATACATGACTGTCATTCCTTTGAATACTTGCTGGCATTTCTTAATCTTGATGTTTATGCTTTTGAGAACTACAGTTTTAAAGGAAATCAAAAGAAATTTCTTTCAAATGTCTTTGAATATTTTTCCATATAGGTGATTTTTCCAAAAGGTGATAAGTCTTAATCATAAACTAAATAGATGTAAGTCAATTCTTCTGCATGCACTGATACTTTATAGACAGGTTTGTGTAGGTAGGGCTTGTGTGTAGAAACTCCAGCCATGTATTCGTCTAAAAGATTATCAGATTGGGATATGACAGGGTTTAGCTCACTAATTTTTACCTGTGATTTACATCCAGGAAAATAAACCTTTTTTGCCTTTGACACAGTATATTCTGACACCAACATTTCTAATTTAGGATTTTTTTTTTTTTTTTAAAAGAGACTAGTTCTCACTATGTTGCCCAAGGCATGGCCTCAACTGATCCCTACCCTCAGCTTTCCAGGTAGCTGTGTGGCACCACACCCAGCTGATTTAGGAAAATCTTTGGAGTTGTCTTTTCTGGTCTAAGCTAGTGTTGTCTTTTTGGTCTAGAACACTAGCTTAGATAACTTAACTGCTTGTATAGAAATAGATAACTGCTTGTATAGAAATGCTTCTTTGATCTGCCGTTGTAATTTGGTTAATAAATAAATAAAATAAAGCAGGTTTTTATAAAAATCTGCTGAGACACTCCCAATATGTGAATCAGATTTCCTTTTACTTACTCAGCAAACATTTATTCACTGAGCATTTACTATGTGGGAAAACGTCCCTGTTCTCTGAAGCAGTTCATCCAGTTGAGCTGTGGACTCCTTTGCAGTTACCTGCTTGTTATCTTAGAATATTAGCAACTAGGGTATGTTAAATTCCTTGGTGGATATTGTTGGTCTGCTTCTTTGAAATTCTTGTTTAATCTCTCTACTACTTAACTGTTTTTCCCTCCCCTCCCCTCCTTTCATAACTCTTTAAGGAGCTCTGTAAGGGTATTTTTTAAGAATATTTCAGTTGACTTTTTTGTCACCACCTAAAGCCTTAAGTATGCTCATCCTTTAACATTACATGTATCAGTCTATCATCAGCACCTATGTTTTCAGTATTACTCACTCTAGAATTCTACTTGAAATAGTTTTGAAAATTATATGCCTACCATTAAATTATAAGATCTATTTTACCCCCTCAACTGTTACTTTTTCCTTTATTCTAACCAGAATCCTAGTTTAATTGATTCTCCCACTTACCCTGGACTATTATTTATTACCTTTTATACTGACTCTCAATACATTCTCTTCTTCACATTTAGTGAATGACTTTGTATCTTGAAGCAGTAGGAAAACTGAAATATTGAGGGGAAAAATTGTCAAAGATATTCCTCTATACCTGTACCCACATACTTCTGCCAATTAGTAACTAAGCTGTTTGTAACCAGTAGCTTCATTTGTGAACTAGTGCTTACCTGGTCTTCCCTCTCCTGGATCACCTATTGTCATGCTAGTTTATTTTGCTGATTTTTTTTTTTTATTCCTCTTACCCTCTCTCACCAGTTTTCATCTACAAACTGATTTCCTTGTTCCCCTCTGCATAAAAATTCTTAACTGTTTCAACTGTTTCTAATTTTCTTTCCACTTTGAGTCTACTCCTGCCCTGCTCTCACTCCCACAGCTTCCACTGAAACAGCTTTTCTGGTCTCCAGATGACTTTCATGTGCTTAAATCCAATGATTACTCCTGTCTTTGTCTAAGTAAGTTTAATAATATCTGAGGTATTAAGTTACTTGAGTCAGTTATTCTACATATAGTTGGTTTTTCTCCAACCTATCATTGTTCCTTCTGTGTATCATTTGATAGCTCCTTCTCTTCTCTCCTCTTAATTGGAGATACTTTTGCACATTACATGATCTTTATTTACTAATCAATACGACCTACTTCTCTCTATATACCAGTGAATGCCAAGAGTATTTATTCTCTAAACTCCAGTCTAATTTAGACATTTCTTATTTGTAACCAAATGTGCATTCTTGACTTTGCCCATCCTTAAATAATAAACTCTTTACTATCTTTTTTAACTCAGGCCAAACACCTAAAATATTATCCTTGCCCTTCTCTATACTTTGTTTTTGGAAAATCTTGTTACCTTTGCCTTATAAATATTTCTAAAATTCTGATCACTTTTTCACTTTTCATCCTTGTTCATTTCAAAATATCATTTAATCTGTCACTGTCTTCACTATCTATTCTTTCTGTAAGTAGCACTTAGAATGATCCACTTAAGTCAGTCAAATCCTATAGCTCTTCTTAAAACCTGTAGTGCCATTTCCCTTCAAGTAAAAAGTCTAAAATATCTTGCCCAATCTTAGTTGATGTGATGAAACCACTAATATCCTCTCTGAAAGTCCTGTCTAACTGTTACTAGCCATACCTGACCTACTGTGATATACTTAGGACTTATGCAGTTCTCTTATCTGAAATACCTCAACTCTCTCAGATGTTTCCTTATATTTTACTTTCATGCAACTTACACTAATTATCCTTTTTTTAAATAAAAATCTTTGTCCCCAAATCCTCACTTTTCTTCCCTTGTTACAGTATTCATATTTTGCATACTACTCAGTACCTTTAAATACCTCTTAATACTTTTATAAAAAATTTATAATTTGATTAAAAATAATTTAAGCCAGGAATGGTGGCACATGCCGGTAAGCTTCAGCCTATGAGGCAGCTGGGGCTAGGGATCATGGTTCGAGTCCCGCTCGGGGCAACATAGCAAGACGTAGTCCCAAAAATTAGCTAGGTGTGGTGGCTCACACCTGTAATCCCAGCTACCTGGGAAGCTGAGGCTGGGGATTCCTTGAGTCCGTGGTACCCCAGGCAAAGTGAGCTTGCGGTTTCATGGGCAAAAAGTGAGACCTAGTTCAAAATTAAAAAATAAAATTTAAGATTAAAAACTCTATACATTTATTGCATGCAATGTGTAACATCTTTAGACACTGCTCTGCCTCTATCCCTTGCCACTACCTCAAATGAGGGCAGCAATATTTTGTCTGAGTTACCAGTAAGTATTAAGAGACTAGAACCATTAAGAGACTAGGTCTCGCTATGTTGCATAGGATTGTCTAGAACCCACGGACTCAAGTGATTCCCTAGCCTCAGCCTCCTTGTTACTTGGATTACAGGCGGGTGCTACCAGACCCGGCGCTTCTCATTTATTTGTTTTTGCTTTCCATTATCTATATCCTGGAAATGAGCGAGTTACCCTCAGTATGAGTTCAGTATGACACATATATAGCCTCTACAAATCAGCTATTAATTTTTATCACACTTCATCTTTGGCAGTGTCTGTAACCTTCTATTCAGCCCTCTTTTTTTTTTTTTTTTTTTTTTTTTTTTTTTTTTTTTTTTTTTTTTTTTTTTTTTTTTTTTTTTTTTTTTTTTTTTTTTTTTTTTTTTTTGAGACTAGGTCTTGCTGCTTTTGCCCGTGAAACCGCAGGCTCTCATTGCCCGAGGTACCACAGACTCAAGCAATCCCCAGCCTCAGCTTCCCTGGTAGCTGGGATTACAGGCGTGTACCACCACACCCAGCTATTTATTTGGAACTAGGTCTTGCTACGGGCCCCAGGTGGGACTCGAACTGTGATCCCTAGCCCTGGCCGCTTCATAGGCTGAAGCTTACAGGCGTGAGCCACCATGCCTGGCCCTATTCAGCCCTCTTTTCCAATTAATCATCTTCAGCTGCAGTCTTGCCATAAACTTAATAGTCTCCCTATATAAATAAATATTTTGCCTGTCATCCTTCGTTTCAGTATAATCCTTCTCCATTTTAGTATGTTTTTTCCAAAGTTATTAAAGTTTCTAATATATAGATAGGCAGGATAGCCTTTCTCTCACCTCTGTATACCTTCTGTCTTTTCATTAACTGAATGGGAAATTCTAAATAGTCAGTTCTCCTGTTACTTTTCCAGATTTCTCACTCATCTCATTCACTTCTATTCCTAAATTGTAAATGTTGTTTATTTACTCTGGACTGTCTCTACTTAAATTTTCATGTTAGAATGCTTACCTTTCAAATATCACTTCGTTTTCTTAAACCTCACTTTGAAACTTCCACATGGGTTAGGACCCTTTCCCCTTCCACAGTGAGGTAGTAGTATACAATTTTAACTCTTTTCTTCAAAGTCTCTTCACATGAACTCACAAAACATAGACCCCTGGTAAATAAAATGAGGTCTAAGAGTATGAGAATATAAAGTATGTGAGGCTGAATTTCTAACCTTGTTTGTCTGGACCTCCATACTTGAATCTTTATGATTTAGTTACTTGATTTTCATCTGTTCACTTTGAGATCTTGGTAATTTTCACTCTACTCCACTTCCCCATGGTACTCTTCAGTGTCTGTTATTCCATTAACTCTTCCCTGCTGCCTATAGGGAATGGAACTTTATCTCAACCAATGTTTTATTTGGCTTTACAAATATCTTTAACAGAATTTGTCTTGTTGACTGTCCTTTTCTTTTTCACTTCTAATCCTTACCTTAGAATCATTTGCCCCATACCAGATAACTCCAGTAAACTATTTTGAGATCATTATCCTTTCCCCTAACCAGTTCTTACTCATACTTTATGGTATGAGTTACCAATGCTGATTGCCTTCCTTTGCTAAGTTTTTCTCTATTGAAATCTTTTCTCCTGATTTTCTCTCTCTGCTAGATTATGGAGATGCCTTCAGGAGGTTTAATTTGCCTTCAGGAGGTTTAATTTGTTAATACGCCTTCAGGAGGTTTAATTTGTTCTTTTAAATATCAGATCACCCTAGCCCTTCCTCCCCTTCCTAGTCCCCTCCCCCCCACAGTTTAAACTTCTTCCCTGTAATCTCATTTAATATATATGCAAATATTATGAAACCTTTTAAATCAATATTTAAAGATAGATGCTTTTATAATTCTGCTTAGTTTCAGAGAATTCCAAGCCTATTTGGCCATTTTGCAGCCATAGTCTTGTGATCTCTTTCCCAAAAAGATGGTATTTTCCTAGAATATATGGCTTTTCACTCTACGTATTGATGAATCCAAAAAGTTAATACAATTTACAAGAGTATCAAAACTACCTTAGAACTCTAGAATTTAGACCCAAGAATAAATACCTAGCTTTTAGGGCTGAACTGTGAAGTTTGATAATCTACTCTTGCTGTAGCCAAAGGGTCAGCCTCTAAACTCTGTAAGGCCTAAGGTACTTCTATACCTAAGATTCAGTCACACCTATTCACTAAATACTGCCCCAAGCCATCTCACACACAAACATACATACACACACCACAGAAGAGTTTAAATGATTTCTGATTTAAGCTTTTCTTTTTTACCTCCTACACCCTGAATATGAGTCACAATTGACTCTTCCCTCTGGGCACATTTAAAAATACAGTGAAATCAAACCAGTCTACCTGCTTCATAAGTCTTGAACTTAATTTGTTATTTTAATTTCTGAAAAGCTATTTCCTGTACTTTCCTAAGGTTTTTCTGTCCTTATAGGTATGATATAGAGAAGATAACAGTTGTTATTCCTAAATCTGAATTGGAGAGACATCTATATAGTTTCTATAAAAATGTTTTTCTGGAACAACGTTCATTCCCACTTACACTCCTCCACCATACACTTACCAGTTTAAAATGAGAACTACAAGAAAATCAGCAGTTTTCCCTCATTGGAAAGCAGGCAGTGGAGGTAAAGTTTCTTGAGGACAGGCAGCTTTATTAAAGCAAGACCTGAGTGAACATTTTCACTGGTCCTCAGTTCCTTTTTTCAACTCCTCAGTCAGGTATTACTCATCCTCCCTCCTCCCTTCAGTGAACTTAAGAAGTGGAGGTAGCAAATTACTTTGTCCTTGCCAGTGCTTTTTAAAGGTCAAGTGCTCCTCCTTTATTGGTCTTCATAGTAGTGTTTCATTTATCTTGTCACCATCATAATCAGTTTCACAATGGAAATTTTTTATTCAACATGTTTTCATTATAGGCAATTTTATAAAACAAATTGTTATGAACACTGTAAATTTCATAGGAGCCTTCCAAAAAAACCTTTTCTATAATGTAATATTTACACCACTTTAAGTAACCTTGAGAATGGTATAGGAAATAGCTTTTGGGGAATCAAAATTCCCAGTGAAGTTCAAGATTTTCCACTCAACTAGGATGGATTTTTGATACTTTTGAGTACTTCTGGAAGGCCAGCAAAAATTCCTAGGGGATGCTCTGAAGATAATATCTTCAAGTTGCTTATTTCCTCGTTCCCCTCCCCCCATCCACCTTCACAGAAAGTTCATTGTTCTAAATATGCTCTTTAACTGTTTCCCTCTCCAGAAATGAAAGATTTATCTTTTGCCTACGAGAATATAATTGTGGTGCTTTGCCCTATGGTGTAAAAATTTTCGTTGTGGACGAAACTTTCAGTCACCTAACAGGTGTAAGTTGAAAGGCAGACATGTCTAGCAAAATAAACTTGAAGTCAGACTTAATTCTGTTGAAAAGTCAGGCTGATTTGGATTAGGAGATTGTCTTTGTATACTGATTTCATTAATTACACTATGATGACATTTTCCACAAATATGTTTTGACCAGGCAGAAATATGTAGTTTTAAAACACCTTTTAGAGAGCATGAGAGCAAAAGCATTAGAAGATTCCGTTATGAACAAAGAGAAACATTTAATAGAGTTGGAATAGCTTTCTAAGAGATGTTATTTGACTTTTTAATTTTAACGGGTGTAAATTATGAGCATTTTTTACTCTATAAGTTAAAAAAACCTCTAATGAATGCCTAGTATTCTGTGGATATATACTGTTAAATCCTTTGATGGATGGATCTGCCTCTTTTTTAGTCATTATAGTAAATTTTATGTTGGAAATTATTGAACCTTTATGATTTCACTAGTGATGATCATTTTATAGAATAAATTATTTGATAGTTTGTAATCTTCATATAAAGCTTTCATACAACTTTTTAAAGTAGAAATACTTATACTCATAGCAGTCAGTCTAGCAAGAACTCTTTTCCAAACTTTTGCTGATGTATATATACATATATATCTTTTACTTTGTCAGGTCAATGAACCCGTAATTTATAATTTTAGTTTACATTTCTTTGATTGACTCTAAAGCTATATACCTCGTTACCACTCATCAGTTTCAAAAGTTTATTGTCTTTAATCACTAATTTGATCTTGACAGATAAAAATGTTGCATTCTCTTCATAGTAATTTCAATATGATCTTGATTAAACTAAATGACTTTGAATTTAATGATACCCTTATGTAAATATGTATATACCCCTATAGTAAAATTTTATGTTACAATTTTATGTTTCCCCAGTAAAATCCAGTCTTATATTTTTGTTTTATTGGTCCTTTAACAGTTAAGGGAAGAAAGCCGAAGGCTAGCTTTGGCTGCCAAAAGAGAGAAGAGAAAGGAAAAGAGAAGAAAGAAAAAGGAGGAACAGAGAAGAAAACTAGAAGAAATTGAAGCCAAAAATAAAGAAAATTTTGAACTCCAAGCTGCTCAAGAAAAAGAAAAGCATAAAGTTGAAGGTATTTTCTCATAACAATCTGATTTGTCTCATGTATTCTCAAAATATCAGTAACTTAAGGTGAAAATAGATTACTATGTTAAACTTTTATTGTTTCATTCATCCTAGCCTGTTAAGAATGTCAAGTGTACAAAGCAAAGATAAAATAAGTACCTGCATACCTTCTTCCATCTAGAATTAAAAAATAAACATTTTGCCATATTTATCTCTTTCTCTCTAAATATGCTTACATTATTTATGAGTCATTTAAATTGCACACATCCAGGGCCAGGCATGGTGGCACATGCCTGTAAGCGGCAACCTAAGAAGCCGTGGTTGAGGCCAGGGATCGCGGTTCAATTCCCGCTAGAGGCACTTAACGAGACCTAGTCCCAAAAAAAATAGCTGGGCATGGTGGTGCACACCTATAATTCCAGCTACCTGGGAAGCTGAGGCTGGGGATTGCTTGAGTCTGTGATACCCCAGGCAATGTGAGCCTGCAGTTCCACAGGCAAAAATAGCGTGACCTAGTCTCAAAATAAATAAATAAATTGCACACATCCTGACATTATACAATAAAGTTATGTCACACAGTCTAAGAATTTCATTGGTCTAATCAGAGTACAATTTTATAATATCTAAAAATTAACAGTAATCTTACTCAGATTTTTCTTCTCAAACAAAGGTATTATTTTTACCTAGAGTCTAACTAAAAGATAATCTGAGATGTGTCTATTATGAAGAGACAATGTTGTCATTGAACTGCTAAATCATTGCCATTAAACTATGTATGTAACGTATTTGTTTGCTAATTTCCCTTTCCTATTATCTTTCTCTTTTTTGAAGTTTGATTATAAACACAGAATGCAAAAGTGCCACCATTACTTCAGTAGGTTTTTCCCAGAAAAAGAAAATTTTACATAATCACTTTATTACATCCAAGAAATTTGATGATTATATAACATGTAATATGCAATACATAGTCCTACCTATTTCCTAAATTATCACCAGAATATTCTTTACAACTCTCTGCTGTACATTGCTTAGAACTTAAAGAACAAGAAGAAAATGGATCAATTATGTCCATCACATTTAATGAATACTACAATAACTTGTGGGTTTATGTCTGATACTAGCAAGTCATTTCTAGGTTTCTTTTTCTCCAGGTGCTTAAATAAGCTAAATATATGCTAAGAACACTTAGAACTTGTTAATTCTGTGTTGTTTCTTTTACAGATGAGCCTGAAGTTTTGACAGAGCCTCCAAGTGCCACAACCACTACTACCATTGGTATATCTGCAACCTGGACAACTTTAGCAGGTTCCCATGGTAAAAGAAATAATACCATAACAACAACCAGTTCAAAGAGGAAAAACAGGAAAAATAAAATTACTCCAGAAAACGTTCAAATTATATTTGATGATCCACTACCAATTTCATACAGTCAGCCAGAGAAGGTGAATGGAGAGTCCAAGAGCAGCAGTACCAGCGAGAGTGGGGATAGTGATAATATGAGGATCAGCAGCTGCAGTGATGAAAGTAGTAACAGCAACAGCAGCCGAAAGAGTGACAATCATTCAGCTGCAGTAGTCACAACCACTGTGACCAACAAGAAGCAGCCATCAGTTCTGGTTACATTTCCAAAGGAGGAAAGAAAATCTGTTTCTGGCAAGACTTCAATAAAGTTAGTTCCTACTTTTATTTTTACTGTTTATTACTATCTTATAATACCTTGTTGCTGAATTTTTTACTAACTCATGCAGGTTGACAAACTAGAAAAATCGTCTTAAAGAAGACAAAATTTCATTAGGTTGAAGAATCAGCTATTTTTTAGATTTTGTGTCAATGAAAGATACAGTTATTCTTACTGTGTAATTTTTTAAAATTTTTTTAGGTAAACTGCTTTTGATATGTATTATTTATGGTTTCTCAGGGTTATTACTGTGATTCATCTCTGCTAATTTGACTACACAGTATCTTAAAAATTGACTCTTCATGTTAAGCTAAGTATCAGTGGGAAAAAAAAACTCCCTTTGTACTCCATATTTACTCCAAAAATAAATACAAGAATAACAGAATAGGTTGTTTTACCCCTTAATTCTACATCTGTTCTGCATTTATGTACTTTTTCTCTCTGCTAAAGATTGTCAGAGACTATCAGTGAAGTGACCAGTAATTCGCTGTCCACTTGCACAAAATCTGGTCCATCTCCCCTTTCCTCTCCAAATGGGAAGTTAACAGTAGCAAGTCCTAAGCGTGGACAAAAGAGGGAAGAAGGATGGAAGGAAGTTGTAAGAAGGTGGGTGATTGTTTCTTTATTTTTCATACTCTTTTACTACACTCTTTTTCACAGTGAAGCATGGTTTTCCTTACAGTCAAATTCCTCCAGAAGTTATAAATAAACTGGTGACATATTTTACTTTGTTTTAAGTATATTGTAATATTTTTAATTGGAAGATTTTACATTAAAAGGTTGATGATTGGTGTCTGCCTGACCACACCCCATAAATACCAGTGGTACTTGGTAGAGAACTAATTTTTTTCCCCTTTTTACATTATAAAAGAACAGGTTTATTTGGGAAAGGCAAAAAAGAGGTGTACCACATAGTAACAAGTGGACAGAAGAGCCTACATAAATACAGGCAGGCTGTCTTGGGAAGAAAGTTTAATTTAAATTCTTTAAATTTTCAACTTTCTAATCTTAGAGCCTAGTATATAGTGCTTGCTATATACTTGTAAATACTTGAAAGTTTAATGTGTTGGTTTTAAAACTACTCCTGACTTAAAATTACAGGACATCTTTATCAAAGATTTTAGTACTAAAGTATTATATTTGTTTCACCTTCTTAAAATTTGTCAAAAACGAGGTTATTCCAGAAACTAAAAGGTGGATGTTCAATACTACAATCTCAGAAGTGGTGTCATGCATTATAAGACTTTGATAACCTATTTTTAAAAACTTCTTAGGAATATCAAAAAATTAAATCTATGGTTATTTGAAATAAGACCTGTAATAAACCAAATTTATTTCTGTTAATTTTAAATTCTAGTATACATTTTATTTTGAGCGAAAGCCCCTCCCTACCCTTCATCTCTACCTCTGTGTCTAATGCTCCTCCTCTGACTCACATACACATTCATAGTCTATTGAAATCGTAATACTAGATTTCTCTTACCTATACCAAAGTGAGGTAATTCAGTTTTTCTGCATACATTTTATATTGTGGTATACAAGAAATTCTTAACTAATTTGAAAATACCCGTCGTTGACTGTTATGCCTTTTAGGGGAAAAAGGGGTTTATTAGGTTACTTAATTGCGAATTGTGAATGTGAAAGGGCACAATCTTGCCTTATCTCATATCTTTAAAATATATAACATTTTAATATTCCAAATAACTTATTCATTAAAGCATAATTGGCTAATTTTCTTTATTGAGTTACACGGACTCTTTTGGAAGTATTCTTTAACTTAGAGTTGTCGGAAATGTGTGTCTGGATATTTCTGAATAAGAAAATTTAAAACTAATGTAATTTTCGAAGTGTCAAAGAGTTTTGCTTTTTTGAAATTAGAATGAACTCCCCCTCACCCCCACATTAATGAACATCCATCGGTGAGCTTCCGTATTTGTGAATAATCATTTTAATGCCTCTAGCAAGATGTAGGGAAACATTTTGATATTACCCTTTCAGATGTTGTATAGAATAAAAGGAAGAATATGAGTGAAACACACAGAGCTTCTCATAGAAACCTTTCCTATTCTATAGACTTGTTTAGATGCTCCAGGTAATTTGTTTTTAAGATATCCCATTTGTGCACTCATCACTTGTAGTTTCCTTACTTGGTATTTACAAGTCAGTATACACTGAAAGAAATTCATGTCTTACATGCCATTAATATTTGTATTAACAATGTCTGTATTTTATATGCTTCACAGATATGAAGGATGAAAGTCAAATCAAACTGTGGTACAACTATGTCTAATTCACCTATCATGTTCTCTTTTATCAAATAAAGTGACAATAGAAGAGGCCTATTTAACAAAGTCTGTTTTGTTTAGAAACTTGTTTCAGTAGTATTTTCTCCCCTTATTTTTAATCTAATCACAATTACTGATATGACTTAACTTAATTTACCATTGCAACTTTTATACAGGTCAAAGAAAGTATCTGTTCCATCAACTGTGATATCCAGAGTAATTGGAAGAGGAGGCTGTAATATTAACGCTATCCGTGAATTCACTGGTGCACACATAGATATTGATAAGCAGAAAGACAAGACAGGAGACCGGATAATAACTATAAGGCAAAACTTTGTTTCATATGTTTTCCTTTGTGTTTTATTGCACTAAAACTTAATATAAACATTGGTGCTTTCTTTTTAATGGCATACATTTTTTAATGAGAATTTGGTTAGTGTTTGATAACTTTTATAATTTTTTCTTTCATATATTTGGAAAATATTTCAAGGGCTTTAAAGGAGTGTTTCTTTTGTGGATGTCTGGGCAAAGGTTTAAAATTTTTTTCCTTACATAAACTATTCAAATTATTCTCAAAAGTTTATTGTAAGACTTTCCATGGAATGGGCTACTAACATATCTTAAACAGAGAATTTCCTTTTTTCTCTTAACATTTGAGATTTGTTGCTCTGATACTGTGTTTTTATATGATAAACTCAGTAATGGATTTAAATCTAATGTGGGTATTTATAAGTATCTATGCCTGGGTAATGCTAAAATACAGTTGTTATTTTGAGAAATTTTAAGTTTTCTTGTAAAAGGCAAGTACCTCTTCACAGTAATAAGAAGGCTCATAGCTATATAAACTACCTCAAAAGAAAGGGAACAATTAACGTTTTCTGCTCATCATCTTTTTTTTTTTTTTTCCATTTAAGGGGATAGTTGAGCAATCCCAACCTGTCTTATCTGGATTAAAGGGAATCTCTTCTGGAGAAAAGGAAATCCTTTCTGGAGAAAGGATTTCCTTTTCTCTAGATATCCTTTTCTGTTGATATCCTTGCTGAGACTTTTTCTCTTAGGGTTTCTATAAGGTTTTCCTTCTAATCAAGTATTTTCCTCAAGATTCAACATTAAGCACTATCAAGATTCCTCCCACATTTTGGGATACCTTTCTTGTGGAATTAGAATAATCACTCTACTAATAGAGACTAGATATATCATGGATAGGTTCTAAAATACTATTTTCTTGCTCACATTGTGTTCCTTGTTTAATTGTATTGCTTTTAGTATTGATTGACTGTTTAACTTTACAGTTATGAATTGCATGAAAATCAAACTCAAACTAAGGTATTTTATAGTCAAAAAATTATTAAGAAAAATATTTCTTAGTCTCAAAAAACTAGTACAATGAATTTTGGAAAATAAATCATTTACTCTCCCTTTGAAAAATACAGCTTGTATTAGGATTGTTGCTTTGTTTTCTGAGTACCCCAAGAATAGTAAGAAAAATGCTACATTTATCTGTTCTCTGTATATATGTGTACAACACAATTGAATTTGTACTTTTCACATTAAAAGGGGGAATCAGACTTTTTTTTTTTTTTGGTTTATTCATAGGGGTGGCACTGAATCAACGAGACAAGCAACCCAGTTGATCAATGCTCTGATCAAGGATCCAGACAAAGAAATTGATGAACTTATTCCAAAGAATCGTTTGAAAAGCTCCTCAGCAAATTCCAAAATAGGGTCATCAGCACCTACCACCACTGCTGCTAACAGTTCCTTAATGGGAATTAAAATGACGACTGTAGCTCTGTCATCAACATCTCAAACTGCCACAGCACTCACTGTGCCTGCAATTTCTTCTGCATCTACTCACAAAACCATTAAGAACCCAGTAAATAATGTGAGGCCTGGTTTTCCAGTTTCTCTTCCATTAGCATATCCTCCTCCACAGTTTGCACATGCTTTGCTTGCTGCTCAGACTTTCCAGCAGATCCGTCCACCAAGGTTGCCCATGACCCACTTTGGAGGTACTTTTCCACCAGCTCAATCCACTTGGGGTCCTTTTCCTGTCAGGCCTTTGAGCCCTGCCAGAGCTACTAACTCGCCTAAGCCTCACATGGTGCCTCGCCATAGCAATCAGAATAGCAGTGGTTCTCAGGTGAATTCAGCAGGTTCTTTAACTTCAAGTCCAACAACTACAACCAGTTCATCAGTTTCAACGGTGCCTGGTACATCTGCAAATGGCAGTCCAAGTTCACCTTCCGTCAGAAGGCAGCTTTTTGTCACAGTTGTAAAGACGTCCAATGCCACCACCACAACAGTCACAACTACAGCAAGCAACAATAGCACTGCACCCACAAATGCCACATATCCTATGCCTACTGCCAAAGAACACTACCCAGTATCATCCCCATCTTCCCCATCACCACCAGCCCAGCCAGGAGTGGTTTCCAGAAATAGTCCTTTGGACTGTGGAACAGCATCTCCAAATAAAGGGGCATCTTCTTCTGAACAGGAAGCAAGTAGTCCACCAGTAGTAGAAACAGCAAACAGTAGACCTCCAAACAGCAGCAGTTCTTCTGGGAGTTCATCAGTTCATTCTACTCAGCAACAACCTCCGGGATCGGTTTCTCAGGAACCAAGACCACCTCTTCAGCAGTCTCAGGTTCCTCCCCCGGAAGTTAGAATGACTGTTCCTTTAGCAACAAGTTCTGCTCCAGTGGCGGTGCCTTCTACTGCCCCAGTGACTTACCCTATGCCTCAGACACAAATGGGATGTTCCCAGCCTGCTCCTAAAATGGAAACCCCAGCTATTAGACCACCCTCTCATGGCACAACTGCCCCTCATAAGAATCCAGCTCCAGTGCAAAACTCATCTGTTGCTGTCCTCAGTGTCAACCACATTAAAAGACCTCACAGTGTTCCCTCTTCAGTTCAGCTACCTTCGACCTTAAGTACACAAAGTGCTTGTCAGAATTCAGTACATCCAGCAAATAAGCCTATTGCTCCCAATTTCAGTGCTCCTTTACCATTTGGGCCCTTTAGCACATTGTTTGAAAACAACCCTACTTCTGCTCATGCCTTTTGGGGAGGATCTGTTGTTTCATCTCAGTCAACACCAGAATCTATGCTATCAGGAAAATCCTCCTATTTGCCAAATTCAGATCCTTTACATCAGTCTGATACTTCCAAAGCTCCAGGTTTTAGACCACCATTACAGAGACCTGCTCCCAGTCCCTCAGGTGAGTTTATATCTTTGACATTCTGCACTTACTCATTTACCCAGTGACATGAAAACTTGTCGCCATTTTTCAGTATCACTCTATTACTGGGCATATGGACAGAAATTGTTGTATTCTGTTTACACAAATGCTTTTGTGAATATTATATGTTTAGTATGGGTTTTGTTTTCTTTTAAGAGTTTAGAAACTACAGTGGATTTTGTCTTAAATTCTCCCTAAATAAATTTCATCAAGCATATTTTTCTCTCAGAATAATGAAAAATCTTTTTAGTACCCTAAATAAATTTCATCAAGCATATTTTTCTCTCAGAATAATGAAAAATCTTTTTAGTAAAGTTATGCTACCAAAGGTTTGCTTTTATTGCAAATAATAAAATAGGATTGTTCAAATTTAATTTCATTTCAAATTGGAAATTTTTTAAATGATGAGAAAAAATTGGAGCAGCATAGTAAAACAGGTTGCCATTAGCCTTGTATGTCATTTGAATTTAAGTAAAATTTAAAATGTATCCTCAATGAAATTGTTCATTATTTCATGTGTTATAGTAAGTGCATGTGGTTGGCTAGTGTCTACAGTAATGGACAATACAGATACCAAGTATATATTAAGGAAATTTCTATTGGGCAGTGCTGATATTTATGGAGGATATAAACATCTGGTTATGAGTATTGTCACTTTTTTCCAATTTCTTTGAAGCAATTTTAGATTTACAGTAATTCTGGATGTTGTCTACTTATTTCTATAACATGTAAATAGAATGTACTGAACATGCTTTCTGAGCAAATATTTATTTCCTGGGAATTAATTGAAATATTTATATTGTACTTACAAAAACACTATCCCTTGAATGCTAAAACAGGAGGATTAATATTGCTCTAAAAGATCATCATAAGCGATTACATTGGAAATGCTTTTATATATTTTTATAATAATTGGAAGTGAAAATACTGCATTTTTCAAAAATGCAAATATGGAGAAAGACTAAAATTAATACGGGGAAGGAATGTGTCTCTTACATCTTGAAAGCTACAGAAAGTCTGTTAGAGTGGTGAGTGGTTTATGTGTAATTGATTAGAGCCAAAATTGGCATTGAAGTTTAAGTTGAGAATTTAAGTTGAGTCCCTCTGACTTGGGTTATTTAGAGTTAAGACTCATCCTTGGCCGGGCATGGTGGCGTATGCCTGTAGGCGGCAGCCTAAGAAGCCGCGGCTGGGGCCAGGGATCGCAGTTCTAGTCCCGCCAGGGGCATATGGTGAGACCTAGTTCCAAAAAAAATATAGCTGGGCGAGGTGGCGCATGCCTGTAATCCCAGCTACCTGGAAAGCTGAGCCTGGGGGAGCCTTGAGTCTGTGGTACTCCAGGCAACGTGAGCCTGCAGTTCCATGGGCAAAAATAGCGAGATCTACCCTCAAAAAAAATCAGAGGAAAGAGAAAGGATAATAAACTCCCAATAAAAATCCCAGATACCCAAAGCCTCATGGGTAAATGCGCAAACAAACAGGCAAAAATAGCAAGACCTAGTCTCAAAAAAAGAAGATACTCATTCTTTCATATTAATTAAGAAACAATGTGGTACCATTTAGTATAGTTAATGTTATTAATTAAAGTATGTAATTTTCATTAGGGATCCTCCTCTTTGGTATAGTTTTGTGCTTTTTTTCCCCAATACAGTGTATTGTGTATTTACCATTAAAGAAACATACTGAATAGTTCCACTTAACTGGAAATCCTGTGTTCCATTTGTCTTTCCTCTTTATTCCTCCCCTCCTCATCCATCCCCCCCCCTCACCACCAGCAACCATGGATTTTTATATTGTCGGTATAGTTTTGCCTTTTCCAGAATGACATAGTTAGAAAATCATCAGTTTTATTATCTTCCAAATATCTTCCAGATCCTGATTTTCATTTTTTTTGTCATATTCTGTTTCATTTTTCTGTGATATTTCTTTGTTTCTAGTATAATGGTTTTCTAGTGTAAATAATTTGAACACTTATATTTTGCATTCACATCCATTTGTGTGGTATTTTGAGAAAATACTAAACCACTTAATAATTTAAGGAACAGAATAATTAAACACTGTGTTCTCCCTCCCTCACCTTCCCTTATCATTTACATCTTTTCAAATTCTCTCTTTCCATCCCTCCTGATATTCCCCTTTCTCCATCCCTTCAATTTCTTTGCCTCTTTCCTTCCCCCACTCCCTCCTTCACCCCCCTTTTTTTTTTTGTCAAATCATGAGGTGATTTTTTGAGACTAGGTCTTGCTATTTTTGCCCGTGGAACCACAGGCTCTCGTTGCCCAGGGTACCACGGACTCAAGCAATCCCCAGCCTCAGCTTCCCATGTAGCTGGGATTACAGGCGCGCACCACCACGCCCAGCTATTTTTTGGAACTAGGTCTCGCTACGGGCCCCGGGGGACTTGAACCGCGATCCCTAGCCCTGGCCACTTCATAGACTGAAGCTTAGAGGCATGAGCCACCATGCCCAGCCCTCATGAGGTGATTTTAGACATGATACTCTTCCCTTAAAAACTTCAGCATGCATTTTCCAAAACAAGCATGTTTACCTTCACAGGTACACCATTATTACTAATCCATGCTAATTAATATTAATAATAGCATCCAGTTACAGTACCATTATCCCAAACACATTGTTTATTGCCTGAATGTGTCATTTTCTTTTCCTCCATTGTTCCAAGATCTAATCAACGTTTACACATTGTTTTGAGCTGTTCGATCTCTGGTCTACTCCCATCTAATATAACTTAGCCACCTCCCTTTGTTTCTCTTGACATGAATTTCTCTAAAAGTCTATTTGATATGAAGAATAACCTCATAATTCAGATTTATGTTTTCTCAATGATTACATTCAAACTTCTCTGGCAGGAACATTTAGTCAGTCATGTTTTAGACCTCACGTTGTATTACGTCAAGAGGCACTCAATGACAAATTTTTCCATGTTGGTTATGGAAAGCATAGCCACTTAATTTTAAGTTGCCTGGTCATCAGAATCTCATTATAGGATCATAGCTGCAGTTATCTTTCCCCTCCATTTTTTATTGTAAAGAAATTTCTTAATAGCAGTCTTAGGAAATAAGCAAAATTGAAAGAAAAATACAGATTTTGCACATCCTCCCTGCCCACACACAGGCATGGCCTCTATATATTAATATACTCCACTAGATAATGATGAACCTGTGTTAACATAGTCATATCACTCAAAGTCTTTCGTTCTCATTAGTATTCACCTTGATGGTGTATGTTCTACAGGTTTGGTTGAGTATCTGTGGGCTGTATCCATTATAGTGGCAAACAGCTTATTTTCAGTTTTCTAAAGGTCTCGTTTTTACCTTTTTATCATTCTCCCCCTTTAAGTTTTTTAAAGATTTATTTTTATACAACTCCTTGACCATTAATTCTATTTCAGGATTTCAATTTTGGTAATATCAAGATTTCAATATTGATATGAGAATTCTATAAGGCCAATAAAAGATCAAATATTAAAATTAACAAAAAATTATTTTCCTTGATAGTAAATTTCATCTTATAGGTATTTTTAGAAAATGAAGGCAGAAATGATAAGTTATTGGATTTGAAATGAATAAGGAGTAAGTACTTGTAAATTTAAAATATTTCTGTGTGTATAGCTGGGTGTGGTGGTGCATGTTTTTAACCCCAGCCTCGGGAGACCGAGGCTAGGAATCGCTTGAGTCTGCAGGTTCAAGACTACCCCAAGCAACATAGCAAGACCTAGTCTCAAAAAATAACTGGGTGTGGTGGCACATGCCTTAATCCCCAGCTACCTGGGAGGCTGAGGCTGGGGATCACTTCAGTTCCTGAGATCAGGCAACATAGCAAGACCTAGTCTCAAAAAAAAAAAGAAAGAAAGAAAATATTTCTGTGTGTATTCAGGACCTCTTCAAATTTTATATTTTGTGAAGTTTTTAGGTGCAACTATTATAAATTATGATAATTTTTCTATATTGTAGGTATTGTCAATATGGACTCGCCATATGGTTCTGTAACACCTTCTTCTACACATTTGGGAAACTTTGCCTCAAACATTTCAGGAGGTCAAATGTATGGACCTGGGGCACCCCTTGGAGGAGCACCCGCAGCTGCTAACTTTAACCGACAGCATTTTTCCCCACTTAGTTTGTTGACTCCATGTTCATCAGCATCAAATGGTGAGTATCATAAAAAGAATTGACATTTTCCTTTTCTTTTTTTTTTAAAGGGGTTTACATTTTTTGTTTTTACTTTGGGATTTTTAACTTTTCAATATCATCAGAATTTCAACATGTAATTATATTTCTAAAACTGAGAAGGATTTCAATAGACTTTTCGGGTCTTAAAATTATTAAAATTAACGTGTTATATCAGAATGTTAGATTGTATTACTGTTTATTATTTAAGGAAGATTTTTTTTTTTTGAGAAAATTTAGTCCTGTTGATTTTCATTTACTTTCAGTGTTGTTTTGTTTTCAATTCAGTTTTACAACACTGTTAATGATTGAAAAACACCTCATTAGATGCCTGTCACAGCATCATATTCTCCCCCAAGGCATCTTCAGCCCTCCACTATAGCTCACTGTCTCATTCTCTCTTTGTTTATCTCCCCTTCTAAACCTCCCCATCTTGTAGCCTCAATTCCACAATTAGATTCTAAATTTTATTGTTTTAGTTTTATGTAACACTTTTATTTCTCTATATTCTACCTCTAAATGACACCATCCAGTGTTTGTCATTTTTCCTCTCAATTCACTGACCATTATCCCCTCCAGTTCCATCCATTTTGTCATAAATGTTAAGGTTCATTTTTATTTTTAATATGCATTCCAGTGTGTATGTATACATTTTTCTCATCCTCTCCTCTAACCATGGGCATTCAGGTTGTCATATTTTAGCAATTAAAAATAAAACTGCATTTCCCTGAAAAGAAGTGGTGAAGAACATTTTATTTCTTCATGTGTCTATGGGTCATCTGTGTTTCTTTTTTGGAGAAGTGTCTTTCCATATTTTGACTGAATTGACCAGAGTATGTGTGCATGAGTATTAGTATTAGTATGAAGAGTGTGAGTATTATGCTCTCCTGATATATTGACCCCTTAATCATCATTGTGTCCTGCTGTGTTGTGTTGCCTGTTTTTTAACTGGATGTCTATTTTATGTGATAAATGTCTGGATGTCCCTGCCTTTTTCTGGGCATCAATTGATTGTAGGACAATTTCCAACCTTTTTCTTTGAGTCTGTATAAATATTTAGACCTCAGGTGAACTTCCAGAAACAATAGTTGAGTTTTTGGTTTTTGTTTGTTTTTTTTGCCCATGGAACTGCAGGCTCTCGTTGCCCGGGGTACAACAGACTCAAGCAATCCCCAGTCTCAGCTTCCCAGGTAGCTGGGATTACAGGCGCACACCACCACGCCCAGCTATTTTTTGGAACTAGGTCTCGCTACGGGCCCCAGGCGGGACTCGATCCGCTATCTCTAGCCCCGGCCACTTCATAGGCTGAAGCTTACAGGCACGAGCCACCGTGCCCGGCATTGAGTTTTGTTTTCTGATTCAATAGTTCTCTGTGTCTTTTGATTGATGAATTTCGTACATTTACATTATTGATTATTCCTTGGCATTTTTGTTTGTTTAGTTTGGGGGGGAGCTTCTCTTTGAGTTAGATAGAATAAACCACTCCAAATAATTCTTTTAGGGATAGTCTACTATTAGCATATTCTCAGCTTCTCTTTGTCTGAGAATACCTGTGTTTGTCCCTTGTATCTAAAAGATAATCTTGTGGGCCGGGCACGGTGGCTCGTGCTTGTAAGCTTCAGCCTATGAAGCGGCCGGGGCTAGGGATTGCGGTTCGAGTCCCTCCTGGGGTCCGTAGCGAGACCTAGTTCCAAAAAAATTGCTGGGTGTGGTGGCGTGCGCCTGTCATCCCAGCTACCTGGGAAGCTGAGGCTGGGGATTGCTTGAGTCTGTGGTACCCCGGGCAACAAGAGCCTGCGGTTCCACAGGCAAAAATAGCGAGACCTAGTCTCAAAAAATAAAATAAAATAAAATAAAATAAAATAAAAGATAATCTTGTAATATTTATATTATTAGCTCGCATATTTTTATCATTAAGTATTTTGAATATATTGTTCCAGTCTTTCTCTGTCTATAGGGTTCCTGCCTGAGAAGTCTGATGTCACTCTAATGTGATTTGCTTTATAGGTTATCTGCCTAGTTTTTTTTAGTACCATTCACTATTCTTTGTTTTGTATTCTTGGTAGTTTCATGACTGTATGTCTTGCTGTAGGTCTCATTATATTTCTCATTATTGTTTAACATAACCAAGTGTTCTTTTACCCTCATAAACTTGTATAGTTGTTACTGGGTTTGGGAAGTTTTCCATTATTTCTTTAAATATGGTCTCTGTACCTTTCTTTCTTCTTTCCCTTCTGTGGGATATTTGTTACCCTTTTGTTGCCTTTGTGCATGGAGTCAGGTAGGACTCATTGAATTTTTGTTTTTTCTTTTAAGTTTGTAGTTCTCATTCTTCCATCTGGGTATTTTGATCTTCAAGATCACTCATTTGGTTTGCCATTTGGTCCATGGCTTTCTGTAGAATTTTTTAACCTATTAATCTTTTGCATCCTGTAACTCAATTTTTTCTTGTTTAAATCTTCTGATTTCTGTTAACTAGTGATTCAAATAAGTCATTCACTTTTTTCCTCTGCATTTAGTACATTTTCTTGAATTTCTTTGGGTTTCTTACCATGTAAATTTTAATTTTTGTCTGACTGGATGATAAGATCCAGAGTTCTTATCTGGGTTCTGGAGAATTATTCCCTCTTTGTGGTAACATACTCATTTCGTTCTCAAGTTGCTCTGGTCACCAGCAACCAGAAAGCCTTTTATTATCAGATTCTGTTCACTATGATTCCGTTCATAGTTTCTCACTAAACATCTTAAAATCCAGAGTTCCACGCAGTGGGTGGGTACCCATGTATTCTGAAGTCCCTGGTCTAGGAGTTTGCTGTCTAAAAGGCTACACCATTTATGCCTAAAGGTGCTACACTTATGTCCAGTGAAGCAGGCAGCATAAGTTTCACCAGGTGCTGGCTTGCTTTTTAATTAACTCTCCAGGGGAGAGGGAAAAAAAGTCTAGGTGAGGTCAGGAGATTATTCCACTAGCTGGGTGTGTGGTCCGGCTTTCTGAATCCAGTAGTGTAGAAGTTGCCTACTGAACGCTATGTCTCAAAGTGATGCACTTTACCCCACTATGCAATGAAGTAGATGCCAGAAACAGTGCTGACTCCAGACTTCAACTTTAATTAACTCCCCAGTATAGGCATAAAGATACCTGCAGAGCAGAATGACTTCATTGTGGCCACCTGGTTTTTTGTTTTGCTTTTTTTTTTAATGCACTCTAGGAGTAAGCTGATGGTCACTTAGGGTAACAGGTTAGGTGGTTTTTATGACTCCCTAGAGCAGGTATAGACAATCCTGGGTAACCAGAGACTGCACGGGACAGTTTAGTGGCTTGAAGCCATCCCCACAGTTGAAATCAGTCTCTAACCAACTGGGTTAAATATTGGAACAGTCTATGCTCTTGTGAAAAGTACGCATCCTCTTTCTCTCATGCTAGCATCTTGGGAGAGCTGGGAATTGGTGGGGGGAGATTATCCATCCCAGTAAACTGGACCATTCCTGACTTACTCTTTCTAAGTCTTTCTTACTCTTCCTAATAGATTCTGACTGTCCTCTTTGTTCGTATGTCTCCATATGGATGATTCCCATGCACCTGTTTATAAGAAGCATTTTATTTGTGTTCATTAAAAATAAGAATTGAAAGAAAAGAAATTAAAAATTATGACTAATTAAAATGTGTAATCTCAAATTTTTTTGTGGGAAATCATGAAAATAGTATGGATTCTTAGAAACAGAATGTTTTTAAGTATAAAAAAGACACATATACATATTACTGTATATGTGTGATAATTTCAGATAGATTTCAGAAAAGTATAATAGATTATTTTATCTGCAGTTTCATGATTGGTTTTGTTTGTTTTATAGTTACTTGATTGGTTTTTTTTGTTGTTTCTTTGTAACAATGTTACCTACTACTGTAGGTTAGATTTTCTTAATACATTGCTACCTGTTGATACAGAATGTCATTGATGCCATTAAAATTGCTTTCCTTGGCACATTCAGTGAAAGTAACATTTCTGTTTCAAAAGTTTCAATTTTTTTGCGTCTTCTTACAAAGACCATTCATCTATTTGAAGATATTTTGCTCCATTATACTTTCTCTGCTTTTTTGTTGAACAATTTGAAAGTAAGATTGAAATGACAGTACCCTAAAACTTTAATATGCATCACGTAAATATAAAGACATTTTCCTATACACTCACAATACCATTATACCATTATCAAATATCTGAGCTGTTCTAAAACATTTACTATAGAAGTTTTTCTCCTCTTGAACTTTGTCCCCCCTCAAGGCAAACATGTTCTCAAGTCCAATATTTTTAAAACCAACTTTAAAACTTGGCCTTGTTGATACCACCCCTCTTCCTGCAGAGTTCCTTCTTGTACTATCGTGATTTTTAGATAAATTTTTAAGTAATTATAATTGGTTTAAAAACAATGTGACTTTCCTTTTTCTTATGATTTCTTAAAAACTGATGGTGTCAATAATGCTAGAGATCTGTGCCCACTGGATATATATATATATATATATATATATATATATATATATATATATATATATATATATATTTTATTAGTGAATAATAGATTGTGTTTGGTTTTTCTTTATAGTGTGTAAGGAGATTAAATTACTGATGAACATTCCCAAATTGGCACTACTTACCTGTTTTTGATAAATAAAGCTTAATTTGTCATTTCCAAAAGTTTGTTCTGTTGAATACCCAGAAGATAAAATAGACTTCTTTTGGGTTTCTGTTGTTGTGGGTTTTTTTTAACATCATATTAAGGTTCTAAGATGTACTTATTTAAAAATACTTACTTTTCTTAAGGTAGACTTTCCAAATTTATTTGATACCTAAAATCACTTTAATTTTTTCCTAACAATATACTTAGAACAAGTCTTTAGAAAGAACAGGCTAGGGATTGACAATATGATTTTTCTCCCCACCTCCAAGTGTCAGGAGTTAAGTATTAGTGATCTATAGTATGTGTAACAGACCATGTTGCAGCACTGCATCTTTACAGTCTGTTATCACATTAACTAAAAGGAAAACTTTTGAGCCAAATTAAAGCAGTACGGTATTTGAAATTTGACCAGATGTTAGTATGTATAACCTGTTTAAAAATTATTTTCATGTTATTTGTCCTCAGAATACATATTTAGAATGTCTTCAGAAATGATATTTTATATACAAAACTATATGTTCTATACATTACATCTATACAATTTTAAAATATTTTCTCTCTAGATTCTCCTGCACAGTCAGTATCCTCTGGAGTTCGTGCACCTTCTCCTGCCCCATCATCTGTACCTTTAGGATCAGAAAAGCCCAGCAATGTCTCTCAGGACAGGAAAGTTCCCGTCCCTATTGGGACTGAACGTTCTGCACGTATCAGGCAAACTGGAACATCTGCTCCATCTGTTATTGGGAGTAACTTGTCCACATCAGTAGGGCATAGTGGCATCTGGTCCTTTGAAGGGATTGGTGGCAATCAAGGTATGATACACTGTTCTGTTGAAAAGAAATTAAGTTTATTCATAATATTCATAATATTTAAGTTTATTCATAATATTTAAGTTTATTCATAATATTTAAGCAGTGGTTAAATTCTTTATAGCCATTCTTTAAATGACAATCATTTATTTGAGTTATTCCTTGAAATCTCTCATTAAATTTATCATTTCTGAAAAGAATCTAATACAATCTTCATTTCATCATGCTGAGGCTCGTAGAGCTTGTTTTGAACTAGGTGAGTTCATTAGTTTATTAGGCTATTTTATTACTTCCAACAAACATAACATAAAAATACCACAGTAAATATGTAAAAATAGGTCATTATTTTGAAGGAATTCACATTAAATGTGAAAATTATTACAAACACATAAGATATTTTGCTGTCTTTTGATTTTAAATATCACCACTTTTTTTGTTTTTCTCTTTTTGCCACTTTGTTTTTCCTCAGATAAAGTAGATTGGTGCAATCCTGGCATGGGAAATCCTATGATTCACAGGCCAATGTCTGATCCAGGAGTGTTTTCACAGCATCAAGCACTTGAGCGAGAGAGTACAGGAATTGTAACTCCTTCTGGTACATTCCATCAGCATGTTCCTGCAGGATACATGGACTTCCCTAAAGTTGGGGTAATGGTGATTTAAATATGTACTTTGATTATTTCTAAATGTTTTTCTTATGGTTAGTCTTACTTGAACTTCCTGGTAAATAATTATTGTACAATCACACAGGAGGTTCAACCTGCAATAGGTCAAAATCTTGCTAAAATATAAGTTGTGATTTCATTCCATTTGGTTAGAGAAATGTTTGACTATAATAGGCTTAGGTATTATGGTCTAATGGTAAAAGAAATCAGATAATAGAAAATAGTTTTTAGATTTCCTAAAATGTACACTTTTCCAAAATGAAATAAAGTTTCAAATATCAAGTTTAAGACTATATATATTATATTGGGAAAAGTAAGCCATAGCTTGAATATAAGTAATCTTGTTTTCTCTTTTTATAAGGGTATGCCTTTTTCTGTGTATGGGAATGCAATGATTCCTCCAGTAACACCTATCCCTGACGGTGCTGGAGGACCAATATTTAATGGCCCTCATGCTGCGGACCCCTCTTGGAACTCCCTAATAAAGATGGTTTCAAGCTCCACAGAAAATAATGGCCCTCAAACGGTAAGGCTGATTGATCATTCAGTGAGCATTTAGTGTTTAGGAGATCACCAAGACAAACATGATATGTAAATCATAAAAATAGTGAGAAATTATAGTAAATATGGGTAAATATATATTTACTGTAATTTGTAGTAAATTTACTACAAATTACAGTAAATATATAGTAGATGTAGTAAATAAGAGGAAATTGAGGTCAATTTAAATAAATACAGCAGAGGAATATGAGAAATTACACCAAAGGTGTGGTATGAGGCTAAAATGACAAAAGGCATAATATATTTTATTAGATAGCAGATATTAAGTTTATAAGATTTTAAGTTTCAAAATCAATATTTGCTAGTGGTATGAAAAGATCTATCCAGAGATTATTTAAAAGTATTGTAAATATCAAAGCAGTATATAATTATAACTGAAAAATTCATAGAGATGGTGGTATATTTTAGTTTATTTTTAGTGTATATTTAATATCTTCGAATTTGAATCACTCATCTATATGTATTCAGGTAATGGTACTAAAAATGATAAACTATTTGAGGAGTAAGAGGAGCTATAAGAAAACAGCAGTGAAAGCAGTTTATTACTGCTTTTCTTCATTACTTTTTAGTACAGTAGTCCCCCTTATTTGTGGTTTTGGTTTCTAGTTTCAATTATCTACAGTCAAACTGTAGTTCAAAAATATATAAAATAAGATAGACAGTAAGATATTTTGAGAAACCACTTTCCTAAAACTTTCAGTACAGTATATTGTTATAGTGTATTATTTACTTTATTATTGTACATAGTTTTTAAGTTAAGACTATGATAGGCATGTTTGTATAGGAAAAAACATAGTACATGTAGGATTTGGTACTACATGGTTTCAGACATCCACTGGTTTCATACATATCCCCTATGTATGAGAAAGGACTACTGTTTATTACAAATTAAGTGATATTGAGCTATTTCAGTCTGGATATTTAGAGCACCTTTTAAAGTTTTGTTTTAAAAAACATGTTATATACACATTTAATAAAATGCATGCTCTATATTCCTAGGTGTGGACTGGACCTTGGGCACCTCACATGAACAGTGTGCATATGAACCAGCTTGGCTGATGAGGAACAGCTTGTTAGCCTGCAGATTCCTTTTCATTCAGAGGAAATCACAAGTGGCCGAGAAAATTTATGCTCCCAAATCATTCTACTGATGTGCTTGACTGAAGTGTGTAGGCTTTTTGCAGAAGAACTTACTAACTGACCTATTTTCTGTGAACATTTGTGACTGCCCACTCCCCATCATCATCCGTTTTACCTTAGTTAGCTTTTTTCTTATCATTTTTCTTTTTTTCTTTCCCTCTTCCCCTTTGGACATAACTTTCTGTTCAAGCTGTTCTTTGGCTGGTTGGTTTTAGTACTGTAAACTGCTTCTGAGCAAACACGGAAATTTAGCAAAATTATGTAAACTTGATCCTGAAGTTTTAGAATGGCAAATAAATGTACAATTGTTTACATAACAGAAAAGGCTAAGCAGAAAGTAAATTTCAATATGTCAGTATAGAGGCTCTACTTTATGTAGACTTAAATTAATGTGAGATATGTACCTTCATATTCAGAAATCTGGATGTTTCCTTCATACATTAAACTATTAATAAGCATAACTTTTCTGCTTGTGTAATTATATAAAGTAAAAACAATGGTCATTATCAGAGATGTTTCCCCAAGTTGCAGCAAGGCATATATAGAAGAAATTCACTTTTCCATGTCTTTTATTACCTTTTCACACTCTTAAAACTAATACACTTCCTTCACTCTTTTTTCTCTCTTCACGTTTACCACTAATACCAGAAAAATTCTCTTGTTGATCGTGAAATAAGTCTGTAAAGATTTTTATTATTATGGCTGCTACGGATAGATGGAACACCTTCATCACCTGTGGTTTCTTCTAACCATAAAATGTTTAGTCTAAAGATTTAAAAAGCCACCACTAGTTCCCAGTCAGCATATACAAGCTCTTAATATACGGTTTTATTATTAAACAATTCAGTGTATTCTTTTATATTGGATAATATTGATTCTTAACATTGGCTTTTCAATCAACAAGAGTCAACATAAAATTCCAATTTTAAGTAATTTAGTGGAAAGTATCTTTTTTTTCCCTTCAGTTTCAAAGACTTCTTGTTCTCTACACCTGTATATTATCAGTGAAAGGGAGGAACAGCTAACTTGGGCCAAGTAATAAAAGAAATTTTGCATTTGTCATTCAGACAATTTATAGTAAATATATGAATATACAGAATACATTATAAAGACTCCATTTAACCTGTTTATATAAGCTGGAAGGCCACACTAAACTACACAGTGGGATTTATCTATTCCATTCACTTGAAACAATAAACCAGTAACGTATCCAAGAAGAATGTGTGCTGCCCTGTCTCATATGGAAAAATAAATTATATGGTTGAAATGTAAAAGAAAGTAAGCTTTAAGAGTGAAGTAATGTAAATGTCAATTTTGTCTTTTTTTTTAATTAGACATAGATACATGATGACACAAACTTATTAAGTACAATTCAGGAACATCTTAGAATTGACAGTGTGATTCTTCAGGTCAAGTAATGAAAGGGTTTCTTACTATTGTTAGCCCGAATAAGATTTCCCAGACTTACCTAGAAATTTGTAAACACCACATTTATTTAGGAGGTAGACATAGGCATGTAAACTTTTTTTCCTAGAATAATTGTTATGTTCACATAAAGAAAAAGCTTAATGATATCGATAATATAGCAATTAAATAACAGCACTTTACTGAAAGGGTCTAATGCTATCTAATAGAGTATTTTATATTTAACACTTGTCACTATACATTTTGCTTCATTTCTCTCCTGTTAACTAGGATGATTTTTTAAATCAAGGTAGTCCTGCTAGATAATATTACTCTGTATTTATTACATCAGTTGTATTATTTCATAAAATTGAACTTTTTTAAACTGAGTCATCTTAGTAGGACTCATGGGGGAAAGAAATACCTATATTTTCTTGACTTTAAAATTATGGGACTGGGGGATTGGAAATCCTCCATGTTTAGTTTTTGGGATCAAGTTTGGTAATACAATACCATGGTTTTAGGATTCTGTACTAGGAACACGTCTCAAATAAGTTTTTTTGTTTTAAATTTTAGATGTAATGCAGTGCATTTTTACTTTAACAATAAAAAAATAATAATAACCTTTTTAGACCATGCAGGTCCTTTTCCCCACTCTGAAACTGAATGGTATGTGTAATTACAAACTACAGTGATGTATATTTCTTTCTTCACTCTTAAGAAACATAATTCTTGGGAATAACACTGTGTAAGTTCTTACCTGAAATCTCAGAATAATAGTAAATCCCAAAATTACTGTGTAATCTGTTTATACCGACCAGTCCCAAGTCCAGGTATGATTTTACCTGTCCCAAAAGCAGAGCTACCATTTCATTACTTTTCAGCATATATTAACATTCACAAAAATTAATGTGAAAGATATTTTCCCCCTCTTGTGTCACACTGAAGTTGAGCCATCTTATTAATAATAGCATTTTTTGATTAATTACTGCATGGTAATTTTTCTCAGGAAAGATGGGGGTAGTTTTACTCATTATTCCTTGTTTTTTATGAAAGTATTTCATCTTTAACACAAATGGCTTACATACACATTTCATTGTTATTTTGCACTGTATCTGTTCACTTTATTACTTTATTTTTAAAGTAATACACCTTTAAACAGTAAAACTCAGCATCACAAAACCTTCAGATCGTTTGATTTAGACATTTACAGATCAGACATTTACATCCCAAAATTTTAGTAATTTTGTAGTCAAGACTCAAAAACAATGGTATTTTTACATATGACATGTATATATGTAATTTTAAATGCTTAAACATGTCACAATTTGTATGATGGATAAAAAACCATTAGAGCTTTAGTACAGCTTATTGCATGACAAACCTTGATTATAAAAATACCACTACTATTCTGGGTAAGTGAATATAAAGAAAAGACTATCATTATGTCTTTAACATAAATAAGAATTCCTTCATAATGTGACAGTTGGAATATAGGATTATTAGGTTGTTGAAAGATGATTTTGTGTTAGACCTTTTTGAGTGAATTTAAAGTTTTGAAAGGTAAAATGCAAACTTTGTTCAGTATTTAAGAAGTACCATAAGGCAGAATGATATTAAAAAGAACAACCATTAGTTTGGAGTTTGAAAACCAATGCCTTCCTTAAATGGAAAAAATAAGTCTGTCCAAGATTTATTATGGAAAGATAATTTACCTTTTAAAGGTTCTTTAGTTAAACTTTTTGAAAGTATGTGCACACTGAGAAATCAAAATGATTATACACAGTTAATATATAACAGCCTATATCCAAAGTTTAATAAATGGAATTGAAAAAATGGATGATCACATACAAGAGACTCAAGTTAATCACACATAAAAATGAACTCAAAATGGATTAAAGATTTGGATGTAAGGTTAAACCACAAGAGAAAGTAGAAACTTCAGAGGTGTCTGTGGATTCTTCAATAGGGAAACAAAAGCAAATTTTTATATACATATAGATATCAAACTATAAGACTTAGGCATGTCAATAGAAACTTTAAAAGATCTTACCACATGGGAAAAGATAACTGCATGTCATACATATGATAAAGGACTAATAGTACCCATTATCTCTGAAGAACACAATATCAGGGAAACAAGTCAAAGCTACAATTTAGATACAGCCTTACACCTTTGAGAATGCTCAATATCAAAAAGACCAAAAAATGAGTTGGCAGAGTGTGGAGGAAAAAGGACCCTCAAATTGGTGTCAGGAATGCAAATTGGCCCAGTTCCAATGAAAAATAGAATGGAGGGTTTTAAAAATATTAAAAATAGCACTGCTACATGGTTCAGCAGTTTCACTCTTAGGTGGCTACCTGAAAAAAGCAAATACATCAAGGGATATAGGCACAAGTTCATTGTAACATTTACAACAGCAATTATGGAAAGAGCCTAAGTACCAAGGACAAAGAAGAGACCTAAGAAGATGTAGTATACACGTACAATGGGATAATATGCAGGGTGTGTGTGTGTATACATACATACATATATATATATATATATACACCCTGCATATATATATATATGAAATCATGCCATTTTTGACTATATATAGAGCCATTTTTGACAACATGGATGGAGCTAGAGGGGATTATGCTAAGTTGAAAGAAAAAATTGTTTTATTGGTATGTGGAATATAGAGAAAGAACAAAAAGTAAAACCCTCATCTTATTGTACAATTGAGGTGAGAAGGAAACACTGGGAAACCAAAGGTTGGGAGCCCAATGAATTATGGCAGAGGATTATTTCAAAGTGAACATGGTATGGGAACATAGGAGGAGGTATGACTCTATACCCCTAAATCATATACATATTTTTTAATTGGGGGGATGATAGAATATTATGACCAGTACATACACATTACTGCTAACAATTATTTTTGTATTGGGTTTCCTAATTGACAAACACCTGACATCAAATAATGAATTCTGATCATTTCCTTATGACTTAAGGGATGTATGTTTAGATATACATGAAATTAAAGCAATAGGAATAAATTTTATTTAGATCAGAATATTAAACTAATGGAACATTAATATGTGACTTAATTATGTAGTTAGAAAATGTGGGCCCATACTAGTTGAGGTGGTCCCAGTACTGACAATAGAGCTCCAGAGAAAGAACTCTGAAGTGATCATTAGCTTCCAAATTCCTTAGATTATATGAACAGTTTTTGGTTTTAGGATTTTTTTAGTCAACTCCCTTTCTCTTGGATATTAAAAGTTCAGAATCCCTGAGCTATAATGTTATTGTAGAAGGGTCAATTTTAAATGTCATTGGTTCTCTGGAAGGAAAGGAATGCAATTTATTTTTTTATTTTTTTGAGGCTAGGTCTTGCTATTTTTTTGCCCGTGGAACCGCAGGCTCACGTTGCCCGGGGTACCACAGACTCAAGCAATACCCAGCCTCAGCTTCCCAGGTAGCTGGGATTACAGGCAAGCGCCACCACACCCAGCTATTTTTTTGGAACTAGGTCTCACTACGGGCCCCAGGGGGGACTCGAACTGCCATCCCTAGCCCCGCTGGCTTCATAGGCTGAAGTTTACAGGCATGAGCCACCGTGCCTGGAAGGAATGCAATTTAGAAGTTGCTTTGTTAATCTCACAATCTTTAGGTGAATGTATTTTTATTTAAAACTGAAACTGTTTACAATTTAAATCAATTAGTTGGTAGGACAGAGGTTGGTTGACTTTAGAAAGGAAATTCTATAGATAGCTTATATTTGGCTGTGTGTTTAAACACACATTTAAAAATGCATGTATGAATGTATTAATTTTGAAGGAAGCTGACTTCCAGAATCCAAAAAGGTGAGTCTCTGGTACTCCTGAAGAGGTGCAAAATGAAATAAGAACACTAGCTGCAGTTTGATATACTAACATTTACTGGGAGATTCTTTTTTAAAATAAAAATATTATTACACTCAACAGAAACTGGCCTCTAGGTAAAGTATTGACCATTCTGTGAGGAAATTCCATGTCATTACAAAACTAAAACTAGTAACTGTAGACGCGACCTATTTCTATTAGAGGACATCCAATGATGATTATGTTCAAGCTTTACAGCTTATATAAGGCAAATGCAAGCTCCAGTAAAGATTTCATAGTGCTGCCAGAAATAATTCCCCTCAAGTCAGAAGATGGTACTTTAGCCGTAAGATTTTAAAATGACAGGACAGTTTTATTAGGAAATCAAGAAAGAAAAAGCAGCACTTGCATAGTCACAGGTGAGGAGAGCTGCCTCCATAAGACAGTTGCTCCTCTCCTTTTCCTAGAAACTGATGAGGAAGGCTGTTGCCAAGGATAGGCCTTCAACAGCCCCTCCTACTTGGGGTAAAGGATAGCACTTGACCTCTGACCTCAGTAGCAACAAACTGCTGCCACAGGGTGATGGCCCGTACAACTGCAACTCTACATCACTTGATTAATGGAGATGAAATATACAGCTAGAGAGGAGAATGCCAAAGGCTGAAGGGAAGTGAGAGCTTGAATAGCTCTATTTAATTTAGTGAAGAAATAAAAAATGCCTTCAAAAAACTGTATGTGGTTGGAGCAGTGTGAAGAAGAGGTGAAAATGACCCCGGGTTGACCAATACCAGGCCACTAACACCATGTCCAGCCCCTCCTTCAGGGGCTGAAGAGGATGCCACCATGCCTAGGATAAAGGCTGAAGGGGATGTTAAAGATAAATTCAAGGTGAAGGACAAACTACAGAGAAGAGCCCCAAAATTATCTACCAAACTGGCTCTTCCAATGCCAGAGCCCAAGCCTAAGAAGTTCCCTGCAAAGAAAAAAGAAAAGGTACCCGACTGGAAAAAGGGTAAAACTGATGACTATACAGTTTGAAATACTATTTTTATTGGGTCTTATAAAAATGTAGAATTTCATTTTACTAAAAAAAAATAAAATAAAATAAAACTGTTGTTAGCACACCTTTTTTTTTCTTTCTTTCTTTTTTTTTTTTTGAGAAGGGTATGACTGACTCAGAAATGTCTCTGTCTCTGAAGATGGACTGACGTTGGGCTATGAGGAACTTTACACTTTCTAGTTTTGAGAGAATTTCTCTTGGTTTCCAGGTAGGAGTCCTTGTTATTGACACACGTTAGCCACTTTGGCACAGATGCCTTGTGGGAAAAAACAAATTTATTTTTGTGTTCTTTTTCTCCTCTGCCTTCAGACTTACCTTAAACCCAAAGAGACCTGATGAGACCTGACGCCAGGGCAGTGGCACGCTGGACTTTACCACATCACCTTTGAGATGGCATCCCTCAAAAAAATAGCATTCCTTTTTTAGATTGCAGATCATCAGACTGACACATCTGCCATATCCATTTCATTCTCTCAAAGTCAGGGTTGGCTTGTGAAAAGTTGTTAAACAACATACTAAATGTGGAATGTCAACCCTCTAAACTTTTCCTGTTCAAAGCATCAGCTGAAGACTCCACTGGGTTTCATAGTGGCTCTCTGATAGAAGAGGGGAGTGTGAAAATTATTACTTACACTTAATGATAGTCTGCCCATATCCGACTTTATCATGATTGTTTATGAAAAAAAGTATCTTTAATAAAGCCGGAGGGTTTGGCTTGGAAAAATAAATACAATTAAAAGAAAAAGATTTTTGCAGCTATCTGTAGTCATCTCCTACATGAGGCTGAGGAGAAAACTAAATCTTTACAGAACAGACTGAACTATATCTAGTACCTAAAGTAAGATTAGTAAGAAGTAAGTAAGATCAGCAAGAAGCAAGTAAGGAAGAAGTAGTGAGATCAGTCAGAAGAAACACGGGCCTTTCTAGAACCTGGATTTTCGGGAACGTATTGGCTCTTGGGTAGCATAATCTATATCTCCAGTGGCAGAAACTCGGGTTCACGTAGAATTGGAGCCACCCTCTGCTTACAAAATCGCGCACTAAGCTTAATCCACCACACGATTAATTGAGATAAGTAAAACTGGAAAGCACATATCAAAGGACGCAATAACCGCGAAGACCCGATAGAACTACCAGCCACTCTCACGCTGCAGGGCCCACCCTTCGCGCTGCAGTTCCGGTTCCGCCTCCGAGAGGATACGCGCCGCAACCGAAGCGGCTCGTGTGTGCGCCGTAGGCCGGCCCAGTGCCGCGTGGGAAAGGTGGGACGGGCTTGTTTCATGCGTCATCACTAGCGCGACTTGAGACGGAGCTAGCGTGACCTGGAAGGTCAACTGGGGCTAGGGGAGACGGAGCATGCGCGTGGCGCCCTCCGTGGAACACTGCACGCCTCTGCTCTGTGAGGCCGGTGATCTGGCTCTGTGAGGCCGTGGAGTGGCCATGCTGTGCCGGGTCGGTACTAGGTGGCTGCGGTCACTGCCTGCTCTGCAATTCGAGGCCCGGGGCCCGCCATGTAAACCGACCCCAACGGGCACCGTTAGACATTCCGTTGTGCCAGCATGGGCGGTGGCATCAGTCTCTGCTGCCGGTCAGGGCGGCACGGGGGGCTGGTATGAAGCCCTGGCCGCGTCGGCGCCTGTGCAGGGCGCGGAAGTGGTGCTGCTCGGTGCGCACGCGGCCACAGGCCTGCCCTGGTGGGGCAGCATCCTCCTTACCACCGTCGCTCTGCGCGGTGCGGTCACACTGCCCCTGGCCGCTTACCAGCACTACATCCTGGCCAAGGTGAGGGGCGCCCAGCTGGCGTTAGACCTGCGCTGCCGCCGCCGCGGTAAGCGATGGTTGGTGTCTACGCGGGACTTAAAGTGCCAGAGACTTCGGGAATGCGAAGTGTTCGTCATCGTGGTCACTATGTTTCTAAGACATTTGACTAGCCTTGGGTACATGAAGTAAGAGATGTTTCGTTGACAGGAAAGTGGTTTGTTGGCTTAATTGAATGAATGCTCAAAGCTTAGGTGGTTAGAAGCTTACAGTTAGAGAACGAGAAAGTGATCAACGGCAGAAGAAACTGTGCGGAGAAAATTGTGAAGTTGCCGTTTTTAAAAGCTGTAATAGCCTGTCTGACCAAAGCCTCTTTCATGCCCAAATAGTCCAGCACATCTTTCTTACTAGAAGAAAACTAACCTATTAGCCAGGCACGGTGGCACGTGCCTGTAAGCGTCAGCCAATGGAGTCTTGGCTGGGACTGGGGATCGCCCTTCAAGTCCCGCCTGAGGCAACATAGTGAGACCTAGTCCCCAAAAAATAGCTGGGCGTGGTGGTGCGCACCTGTTATCCCAGCTACCTGGGAAGCTGAGGCTGAGGATTGTTTGAGTCCTTGGTACCACATGTGCCTGTGGTTCCCCTGGCAAAAATAGTGAGACCGAGTCTCAAAAAAAAAAAAAAAAAAAAAAGAAAAGAAAAAAAGAAAGAAAGAAAAAAAGAAAACTAAGCTAGTAGTTTGTAAACATTACTGGCACCTTAAGTGTTTCCTTATTTTTCCTGTGGAATTAGCCTAGTAATCCGCCCCACACCTGTTTTGAATGTTATGGGAGCAAATCTCATGATAGGGATTAAGAAGCTTTGAAAACAAAGTGTATTGAGACTAAAAAGTAACGACTTTTATGTTTTCAGATTATCATTCGGTTACAGAAATAAAACGGGCAAGGAAATCAGCTCCATGATAGGAGTAAGTTTTAACAGAAAACACAGGACAGAAACAAATTAACTTTTTTGAATTGTGTGTGTGACTGCAAGTGTCACAAAGCATATTAAAAACTTTAGTTCTGTTTTTTTGCGTTTACATTACTGGGATATTGAAGGGTGATGCATTAGAGCCATGAGCACCATTCTCGAACTTTAAAATAACCTTGTGAAATATACTGTTTGTAGTACCATTCACATATAGCATTTTAGAGGTTAATTTGCTAAAGATCACACAGGTAAGAGCATAAGCTGGAATTCAAATACTACTGGTTGTTACTGAAGTTATTTTAAGCAAATTGACTTGCTTGGACTTAAGTTTTCTTGACATGATCAGAACACAATTTTAAGTGATTTGAAGGCATAATTTTATATAACTATAAAATTATATAAAAGTGGTTATGAATTAATCCTTTATATGCTCATATTAAATTCTACTTTTTCTTTAGCTAGGTGGAAAATTTGCAGCCAGAAATAAAATCTATTGCCAGGCATCTTAACCAAGAAGTAGCAGTTCATGCAAATCGGTTAGGGTGGTCCAAAAAAGTTGCCAGGTAAGTGAATTTTATGTATATAAGATTGTAAATAAATATATATAATATGTAAACATTGATGTTCACTATAAGCTTGGTATAGAAGTATCTGTAGCTTTAGCAACCGTTATTACAAGTAGTTCTTAAACTCTTGAATATTTAAATCTGTTTATGTGGCATTAATTTTATATATTAGGATGAAGGGAAAATGAAGAAACAAAAATGAGAGCCAGTTCCTTCTTCATACAGAACTCTTGCCCACTAAAAAGACCTGTAATCAGATAAATATAACAGTGTAGTAAGTACTGTAAAGAAGCTGATTTTCAAGACTTAGGTCATTCTGTAAAGTCAGGGGAGGCTTTACAAAGTGAATCTGCTGCATCAATCTGTTGGGACTTTGTCCACGGATGGTATAGTTATTGATAGATTTGACCTTTTTGAAAAGACACAGGCATGAGAGGAAGAACCTGTTATTGTAGAAGAAGCAATTGAATAATGAGGGTTCTGTTCACCCACTGTGGTTACCCTGTGCCTGTCTCTTAGAAAAACCTTGCCCCAGGGTATTGGACCATCCTGTGTTCCTCCATTGAACCTTCCAAGTCCTGCTTCAGTCAGCCTATGCTATTAGTTACTTTATCAGTTTCTTAAATTCTGGTTCTTTACTAGGCTGACAAGTGTTCACAGGTCAAAACAGTGAGACAAGGGCTTAGGAGAAAGAATATGGAAAAATATGGTTATCCTTTGTTTTTTACATTCTAAAAGGATGGGTTTATTAGGAAAAGGAGAAAGACTGAAAGAGGCACCTATATCAGGTGGTCAGGGAGGAGAAGCTACCCATTTATTTTTTACTACAAAGGTATAAATTGGTCATGTCTTTTCTGTATGAAGGTATGTCTCTCTGGTATTTTTTTTAAATACCTGACATTGGAAAAGCTCATGATGAAAAAAAGAAAATTAGAAGAAAACCCTCCAGATTAATTAATATCCACTCACTTGTCTTATAAATGCAGCCTTGACACGCCCCAAGACATATCTTTCACAGAGGAGAGACTTTCTAGGAAGATATCTGGGAGTGTCCTGAGTTTTCTATGGCACTGCATCTTGAAAGATAAATGGGATTTTGTGAGGTGGTTAGCCAGGAAAGTGGGGTATACACACAGAAAACCTCCCAAAGCATGCTCATATGGAAGTATGATTTGTTTAGTGTCCTAAGTCATTAGGATTGTCTGTGTATACTGTCTTAATTTGGGATGCTATAATGTTATTAAATTTAGCCAACTTATTGAATACCTTACACAAAATGGGTTATAAGAAACCTAAAGATAAGATCCAATAAGGAATCTTAGTCAGGAAAGTAGGAATTAAGAAAATAATAGGAATAAAAAAAGCAAATTAAGAAAATCTTGAAAGAGTTGAATAATGGAAACCATTTTGACAGGCTGGAGCATGCACAATACAAAAGCATTTTGCTGCAAAAGGTTTATATTCGTGTATCAAGTATGACTGAAGTTTGGGTGGAGTTGAGGCATTTGAGTAAAATGTACTTTCATTTTAGTATTTGTAATATAAATTATGCTTATACCATGTCAGTAGTAAAGTTTCCTGTTAAAACAATCAGCAAAGACCACCAGAGATAAAGTCTATTGTCTGACCATGTTAGTTTAGCAAATTGTTACTTTGATGTATTATAGAGAATTTTCAACAAATGACATTTTATTTGCCATTTAATCAAGTAACCCCTTATAATTTGTGATGAGAAAATTATTTAACCAATATTCATAATATGGGTGTGTTTGTACTAGGTATTTAGATAAATTAATTTTCATGATATTTTCTCCTTTCCCGTTTTTTTCCTCTTCCCTAATAGACTCACTTACCTAAAGAATATGCGGAGGCTTGTTTCGGAGCTATATGTTCGGGATAATTGTCACCCTTTCAAAGCCACCGTTTTGGTCTGGATTCAGCTTCCAATGTGGATCTTCATATCTGTTGCTCTCCGGAATTTTAGCACAGGGGCAGCGCATTCAGAAGGTACGTATAGAAGTCTGTTTCCTTCCAGTAAGGTCTTTCATTTGTGCTCCTAAAAAAGAGACACATACATTGCATAATTAGAATACTTTTACATCATCTTTAGTGTAAAATTTTAAATATCAGATAAATTCTTGAGAAAACAAATGAGTATAGAGAGATAATTATATGACTTCTTGGAAGTCTTAAAAAAATATTATTGATATAAATCCAGAATTCCCTCTCATAACCAAGAATTTTTTTCCATTTGTGAAATTAAAACAGCAGAAAAATTTTCACAGTAATGTAACACTAATTTAAGAAAGTATATAAATGAAAGCATTTTTTTTTTTTTTTAGACTAGGTCTTGCTATTTTTGCCTGTGGAACCGCAGGTTCTCATTGCCCAGGGTACCACAGACTCAAGCAGTCCCCAGCCTCAGCTTCCCAGGTAGCTGGGATTACAGGCGCGCGTCACCACGCCCAGCTATTTTTTTGGAACTAGGTCTTGCTACAGGCCCCAGGCAGGACTCAAACCGCGATCCCTAGCCCCGGCCGCTTCATAGGCTGAAGCTTACAAGCACGAGCCACCGTGCCTGGCCTAAATGAAAGCATTTTTTCACTTTTTTATGAAGACATTTCTAACCACCAAGTAATGTGAATAGAATTGAAAGAAAACCTGTGGACTGATTAAATTGAAGTTTATAAAGATTATAAAGATTATTGATACATCTCTTTATGCTCTGTCTTTTTGCTTTGCCTCTTTCTCAGTATAGGGAGAATTTTTGTTGTGGAATGAGAATAATCAAACAAGTCTTTAGTAGGGTGCCTTATTGAAATCTTCAGGTTACTTGTGTAGTACTTACATATTTCCCTCTACTATTTTTAGAAATTTCTGTTTTACTTATAAATTTTCCACAGGTCTATCTATTCAAGAGCAGTTAGCTGCTGGTGGTATCCTCTGGTTTTGTGACCTCACTGCACAGGATTCCACTTGGATTCTACCTGTCTCAGTTGGTGTCATTAACCTATTAATAGTGGAGGTCAGTGATTTCAAGTAGGATTTGTTTTCCATTGATTTGGATTTTTTTGTTGCTTTTCTCACATAAAATATAAATATATTTGTGTTCATGATAATAATGGTGAGATAGAATTAAGACCCTTTGGTTTCTGGTCCCAGGTCATCTATTGACATCTGTCTTAGGCTAGTTCCTTAACTTTGTAAATACTTAAAATAGGTGAGCTAAATTAAAATACTGCCAAAGTCTCTTTCAACTTTAAAATCATGTGATTCTAATACATAAATTTTGTGATTTGCTTTTGATAAAGCTTTATTTAGTTTTATAAGAGAGTAGAAAACACATGCATATAAACTGTGATCTCCTCGCCATGTCTGCATCTTATGCTGCTTAGTTCAGCAGTGTAGGCGAAACATGCCTCTAATTTTATAAAGAACTTGTTCTCAGACTTTGAGTAGAACATAAATTCTTTAACTAGAAGCACCTTAGAAATGATCTACCTCAATTGAGATCTCACAGAACTCATGTCTTCTGGTCTCTTTTGGGAAAATTTAACACCCCCCTTCCTTTTTTTTTTTTTTCCAGACAACAAAAAATGATATTTAGCCTGGTGAAAGTTTTTCAAGGAAAAGCTCAACTTGTATTTTCCCTAAGCACCCTATGTAGTCTTATCAACAAGAGTTGGAGTTTAGTGAGTGTTAGAAACATGAAAGTAATAAACAAAAAGTTATAATGAATTAATGTCAACTCTCTAGTCTTTCCTATATACCCTAACAAGCCAGTATATGTAAGTCTAGTAAAAGCTGATTCATAATATACACCTATTTGTCAACCACTGTTATAAGCAAATTACATAAATTAACTCATTCTTAATCTGTGATGTAGGTACTACTAAGATTGGAGAAAGGCACAGGAAAGTTAATAACTTATGCAGAGTGACATAACTGCTAATACAACGTTAACATATTAGCCTAGTTTGGGTCTAGGGTCTGGGTTTATAGCCATTATACTATGCTCTTCAATGAATAATTTGTAGCTTATAGATGCTTTTCATTGCCTCCATTCTTTCCTATATTTTATATAGCTAGATCACAAACCTGTGAAATATCTGCTAAGTTCCTTCTGTCTGCCAGACCCTATATTTATGTATCCAAAAAAAGGGTAAAGATTCATATATTGGACTTATCTTGAAGGGTCTTTTAGTTTAATGGACAATCTTTAAGACATGCTGATTTGTAAAAATAATACTTTGATTGTATTTTTATGGGTGAATTTCTTTATTGCTATTAATTAAAATTCCACTTAAGAATTATGCAAAGTTTTTAGAAAGATACATGAGAAAACAAAATTTTCTGTTTTTGTTAAAATGTAAGTGGATTCCAGACAAAGATTAGTTTTTATTTTAAATCTTCTTTCATATAATGTCTTAGTAATAATTATATGTATATATTTTCCAACTCTCCAGATGTTTGCTCTGCAAAAAATTGGAATGTCTCGATTTCAAACACATATTACATATTTTGTTCGTGGGGTGTCAGTGTTGATGATTCCAATTGCTGCAACTGTACCCTCAGTGAGTAAACACCAGCATTGTGTCTAGCACCTGCTAAATTCTTTTAGCCCTTAACTTATCTGGGATACTATTTTCTTCTGTTAAGCTACCACTGATTGCTCAATCCCTTTCAGTAATACATTAATTTTTGCCCTTAAATATTTGCTTTGGAACAAATGCAAGTGCTTAAGATGGGCTACATATTGTGCTTGTGACTCTACTATGTATCCCATATTCCTCATAATAGCCCTTGGAAGTAGGTACAGTTCTGTACTTACTATATTTTATTCTTTATTTAATTTTACGGAATCAAGCTATTTTATTGAGGGGCTTGAGGGGAGGAGCAAAGGACTGGTGCGGGGAGAGATTTGACATCTTCTAAGCAGTTAGAATCTCTCCAGCTTTACAGTTGCCTATATCTGTCTTATAGATGAGGAAACTGAAACAGAGGAAAAGTAACTTGCACAAAGGCAAATAAATGGGAACTCAAGTGTTTTGACTCTAGTATCTGGTAGTAAGTACTCTAGTAGACCTCCACCTGATCTTGCCTCTGGGTTTGATCACCTTCTGATACAGTAACGGTTTGGAATGCATGCATGTATGGGGATGTTTTGAGAGGCTGCAGAACTTAGTGACCTAAATAAAATCAATCTGTAGATAATAGTATAAAAGAACATTGAAGAAACTCTAAGATTACTTGCCTTAGAAAAAGGGCTAAGTCTCCTGGTGACGGGAAAATTTGAAAGATTAATGAGTAGAGGGTAAAATGTGATCCAGGGAGCTATATTTGCTGTGCCCCCCGTACTCTATCAATATAACAGCATGTCAGAATCTTAGTAGGGGAGAAAATATATTTGGTTGCTAAAAAAGTAAAGTGGGTTCTCTTTTTGATTTCAACGTGGGAACTGCTGTCATTGACTTTCTGTCATGAATATCACTCATTTTGCTTTTTTGGTCTGCTTTCAGCCTCTTAATATCTATTGGATCAGTTATAGATATCTAAAACTCTTTGTAGATTTTGTTTGGTCCCATTATACTTTTTTTTAGAGGTCGTAAACTTTTTTCCCTTTGTCTTTGGACCTTGGCATCTTTGAAGAATGGAGAGGTGCTAACATATATATGTCCTTTCTTCTGTTTGCAGTCAATTGTTCTCTACTGGTTATGTTCCAGTGTCATGGGTCTTTCACAGAACTTGCTGTTGCGTTCTCCTGGGTTTCGCCAATTTTGCCGTATACCATCGACTAAATCAGATTCAGACACTCCTTACAAGGATCTCTTTGCTGCTTTTTATGGGAAATTCATTTCAAGAAAATGACATACTTCCCAGTAATTTTGGAACAAGTGTCACTACCACCTTAATGTATTTAGAAGATTTAAAAATCCATATTTGATTTAATTGCCATCATTTAAAATCATGAACTTTGTGAAGTACTGTGTGTTAATGAAATTCAGGTGTATTTGATAATACTTAAACATTTTTAAGTGCTGGAAAGGTAGTATATATTTTTTCAATTTTTTTTTTTAATTGACTTACTATTGGTTTACATCATAGTTTCCATAATAGAAATGTAGGCTCTCCCCTTCAGGCATTGTTGCCACAGTGCACCCACTAAAGGTTAGTATATTTAATTGTATACTGAGAATATCAAAGTGTTTGCTCTGTTTATAAAATTACAACTTGCTGCAGGTGCCAGAACTTACAGAAGAATAAATACTGAATGATGTTAGTGATGTTAATGAATGATGTTAAATACTTTTAAATGAAGTTAAAGTTCTGAAAAATAGGATAATCCAGTGAACTTATTCTTAAAAGTTTGCATGTTTGGAACATCATGGACCCATTGGGGCATCTGGTAAAGCTGTGATTTCCTCTTCAGAAAAGCCTGAGACTCACAACATGGGGATCTTCACTGACCCCTCTGAAGACCTTTGGCAGCTCCTGATTAAGAGCTTTTTTGTTTGTTTGTTTGTTTGTTTGTTTGAGAATAGGTCTAGCTATTTTTGTCCGTGGAACCGCAGGCTCTTGTTGCTCGGGGTACCACAGACTCAAGCAGTCTCCAGCCTCAGCTTCCCAGGTAGCTGGGATTACAGGCGCATGTCACCACGCCTTGCTAGTTTTTTGGAACTAGGTCTCGCGACGGGCCCCAGGTGGGACTTGAACCGTGGTACCTAGCCCCAGCTGCATCATAGGCTGAAGCTTACAGGCACAAGCCACCGTGCCCAGCCTAACATGTGATTTTTAAAAACTAGATTTGTGATCCATGAATAGGGGAGTTCATATCTGCAGGAAACTACCTAATATGGTAAGTGATATTCTCAGCCTTACTCTGTGGAAGAGTGCAAAGGGTGTACATTCTTTTTTTTTATATCTTAAGAAGTTTAGGATATAATACTGAAGTTTAGGATTATAATACTAGCAGTATAATACTGCTAGAATCCAAAGCAGAAAATCTTAAAGCAGTACGTTTGTTTAGTCAACCTATTATGGGGGTGATGTTGTAAATTATAACTTGGAGGGATTAAGTATTGTAATGGGCTTAAACCATAGTAGAGGTTTAATAAAGGGAAATATTGGTAGCTAATATAAATTGTGAAACCAATTATTTGCTTATTTAATTTGAAAAGAAAATTCTGGTTGAAATATTTCAGAATTTGACAGGCTAATGAGAAGATCATAAATTGATCTGAGTTGGAATATGAACCTGATTCTGAGAGGCCCAATTATCCCATTTTATGTTTCCCAATAAAATAAAAACTAAAGTGAAATGGGTCACTTTTTGAATGATGTGTATTAAATCTTAGCCATGCAGGATGCCATTTTACTGCAGCTCATTGAGAGAATTCAGAGGTACTAGTTTAGGCTGGGTTCTTTTTCCTCATTTCCTAGTCCTGTTGAGGCAACTATTACTTCTTAATCATAGTGGTTAATTGAAAATTATGGCCAGTTGATACTCATTCTTAGAGTTCAGGTTTGCAATTGACCTCACTAAAATTTATTTGTAACCTTAAAGTGAATGTTTTCTGCTTTTTTGCCATTTTTAATAAATAATTTATGTTACTAGTATAAAACTTAATATATCCTGTATATTATTTAATGTAAATTATACATATAAACTATATACATCTAATACATAATTTTTTAAATCCCATTTTTAAATTTAGACTGAGTGGTGAATGGTCTGCGACACCTCTTTCCAGCTAGATCAAACATACACCACTGTTCTTGATTCATCTCATACTATTTAACAAGCACCCTTTTTGTGGTTTACTTAGTACCATGGTTTTTTCCTCATTTTTGTGCTCTTTGCTGGTGATTTCATACTAAAATGTCTTCCTGCGGTGCTGTCGTGTTCCTAAACTCAATCTGGCTGTCATGTGCCTACCTGAGGAAGCTTCTCTGCCAGGAGTGATACAGTGTTGCTGGCTTGGGGCTCAGTGTTCATGAATCAATAATCTGTTGTTTTAAATAGGCTGAGGAAAGTGTGACCAGAAGCTAATAGAACCTAACCGAGTACATTCTCTAGAAGCAATAGTTCAGTATTCATTTATTCAGATTTTGTAATAACTTTATAAAGCATAGCTACTTTTAATAACAAGAATTGACACGTTATGTAAAGTATGGCTTGGTTTTTGTTTTGTTTTTTTTCCCATGGAACTGGAGGCTCTCATTGCCCGGGGTACCACAGACTCAAGCAATCCCCAGCCTCAGCTTCCCAGGTAGCTGGGATTACAGGCATGCACCACCACGCCCAGCTATTTTTTTGGAACTAGGTCTCACTACGGGTCCCAGGCGGGACTCGAACTGTTATCGGGGGATAGGGACACCCCCGTTTAAATTCCTCCTTCCTATGGGTTCTCCCGCCTGCGCGCAGCAGCTGCTCAGATATCAAACCTTAACAACTAGGATAGACAAGAGATTTATTTACAGATACGGAAAAAAAAACCAAACCGAAAGAGTCCACACCCTCACAAATGTTCCAAACGAACAGAGCCCCACTTC